>JAYXIM010037591.1:0-20666 GCA_037575425.1 Anastrepha fraterculus | reverse complement strand
GCAAGAGCTTGACTTGCATGGCATGTGGTTTCAGCAATGGACTTGTTGAGAGGCGAGTTCGGTGAACACTTATTTCACGTTCGGGACCTGTCAATTGGCCACCGATATCGTGCGATATAACGCCTTTAGATTATTTTTTGTAGGGCTACGTTAAAGCTCATATCTATTCAGACAAGCCTGCTTCAATTAAAGGGGGTAGGGTTTTTAGGGTAAAAAAAAAATCGATTTTGGTTTATTTCAGAAAATGAATGTACATAATCTCAAGAATGTTGTGTCCAAATTTTAAGTCAATCGGTGCAAAACTCACAAAGTTAGAGCATTATAACCGTTGGCCGCTCCGACTCGGCTACCTGCTATGGTCGAACACCATTGACACATTTTCTGGAAAACGACGTTTTTCAAGTCGGTGGACACTTTTTCTCTGAATCTACTCGACCGATCTTTCTGAAATTGTGTACACACTTTCTCTTCATAATTACCGAGGTAACCCTGGGAGGTTTTTTTTTCAATTTTTATTTATTTTACAATAAACAATATTATGCGATTTATCGTCTAAAAATCGCACTTCTACTTCAAATGTTAAAAAAAATTGAAAACAAATTTTTTTTTAATAAAAACTCGACAGGGTTACCTCGGACAATTGATTACCTAATGAAAACTCTTAGATTTTTTGATTTCAGATGATCCAATGCTGAGAAAAATTGTCCACGGCAAATTGCCTTTTTTCGAGACGTCTGCGTAGATCTGCTGTCAACGGCTCAATTTTGTATATTTTCTTGTGAAAATTTTTGAAAATATTTTTGAAATATGAGTTTACAGTATACTAATTGGATAAATAAATTTACATGAATCATCTTTCCAAAAAATATTCATAAATAAGTGCATATTTTTAGTGGAATTAACCCTACCCCCCTTTAACGCATTGGAAGACAACATTAAAGCATTTATATGTGAGATACCGGCCGAATCATTGAAAAGAGTATGCCAAAATTGGACTAAGGGGATGGACCATTTGAAGCGCAGTCGCGGTCAATATTTGCACGAAATAATCTTCAAACATTAAATTATATGGACTGTACTATCGATTTAAATAAAAATTTCATGCAGTTTTCTGAATTTTATGTGTGTGTTTTTGGAAAAACTTTCCTATAGCTCTTAAAAATTCACCCTTTATATATAAGTATAGAAGCCCCTATTAAATGCCGCCCACTGTATGTACTACTTAAAGTCATGCATACAGACTAAGTGCAGCAACAAAAAATTGCATAAAGCATTAGCGATGGCAAGTAATATTCCACTTACTATGTACATACATCATACAAATATATATGTAAGTTTGTAATATATAAAGTATTTGCACTAGTTGAATCACGGCCCCGCTGCTATTTGTTCGAGTTTTTATCACCTGATTAATTTGATAATTGAATGTAGAAGATAGTTTTGAGTAATATGCACATATGTTATGTATCTGAGATTGATGATTGTAAGGACTGCATATGTATGCATGGTAGTTATGTATATTCAGAGTGCACCATTCTATTCATATACATAGATATTAGCACATCTGCGCCATGCGTATTATCAAACAAGATCACTGGGCTTCTGAAGGCAAAGCAACAGGTGAACGGTAAATTCACTGCAAATAGAAAAATTATGGAAATTTTACATATTGATAAGGCGTAATAATAGCTACCGAACAGGTGGCTGATGCCAGTATTTATGATCCACTTTAGGACTGCCGATGATATTCTATTACAGATAAAAAAAAATATGTAAAAGGCGAAATATTTATTCAACAACTGAAGGGAAATTAGAGTTCCCATGCAATCTATCGTCAGCTGGATCTGGGCCATACGGATTGATATCCAATTACGGACTGTGACTCTAGCAGCATTTCCCAAAAATATTTCAGGAATAGCAAAAAAAGTCGTATTAACTTTTATTTATCTCTGAACAATCGCAATCTATTGATTGATTATAGCTACCCTTCTAATGAGGTAATTCTTACGAGCTATTCCATGTCGTTCCAAAAATAGTCGGTTCTTCGTTACCGAAATGAGCCGGATTTACATCCGACCAAGGACAGTCACTCCAGCACATTCCCGTACATGTATGGGGAATATTTATGCTGCGACAACAACAGCCACATAGTCTCCTTTTCACGGGCGTCAAATATATATATTTTTTTTAATTCGAAAAGTAATGAATTACAATTATAATGATTTTAAAGCATTAGCGGCTAGGCCATCAGCTTTGAGAAATAATTTTATTAAATTCTTTAAAAAAAATTTAGAATTTGAATTTTTTAACTGAATTGAAAGTTAATTTTGGAGTGCCTCTGAAGATAGCGCTGCCTTATTTTTAGTTTATAGAATAATTTCGTTATTATGTAAGCTTTTAAAAAGGGTGATGATAGATAGGGTACTTTTTCTAATAGGGTTTTTTGTTTTTCCACAGATCACTCGTGACTACTGTAAAACTAAATACATAATTTTTTCAGTATTCATTGACATTTCATCATGGAAAGACTTACGCATCAACAACGTAAATATATATGTTTCTTTGGCTGTTGTTTTATTTCAATTTAAAATCCGATACCCCTAAATAGATCAGCCTTTACAATAAAAATTTAATATTTTAGAGGGGAAAGTCTTACGTCCTTTTTAACACATTTTTAATTTTTCTTTCTTTTGTAATTTTTGTAATGAATAGAACTTGGGCCCAAGAAAGCCAAATCTAATAGCCTCAGCTAATTAACAATCCCACGTCTCAAGATAATACAGTCGCCAACACACCCGGTTATTAATTACAAGCGCACAATAACTTTACTCATATTTTTTATAGTGCTTTAGAAGAGTGTTAAGATGAATAATTTCACATTACAAGCAATTACAACAACACCATTTGTATTAGGCAAGAAGAGAGTAGACAAATATAACTGTTGCAATTGATTGATTGATTATATCGTGCGAAATTAAAAAAAGAAAGGAGCTACAAATAATCAGCGTGGATGAAAACAAATTTTAACACCCGTGAAGTGCGAAAAGTTATTCGCGTGGCGCGAAACAGTACAAAGAGTTTACGTGATATGAAGGCTGAATGTGATCTCAATATTTTTCGGGCTACTTTAAATCAAGTTTCAAAGTTTGTTCGGGTAGAATTATGTTCTCTAAAATGAAACCACCTCCAAAACTTACCACTGGCCACAAAATGAGACGGAAACCCTTCGCCCGTTATAATATGGATCATTTTTGATTGTGCTAGTTTAAAATAAATAAAACAGTTTTTCGAAAATTTATAAGTTTTCTAAATTTTAACATTTTTTAAGGTTATCTATTCTGATAAAAAAAATTCAACTTATGTGGGCCAAATGGATTTAGTAAGTATTGGAGAAATTTGCGTTAGGTTAGGTTGAGGTTATATTTTATGTTGCAACGTTTTTATGTCTAACAAACCAAATCTCATCTAACGGTAGGGCCAGTAAACA
This sequence comes from Anastrepha fraterculus, assembly GCA_037575425.1. NCBI lineage: Eukaryota > Metazoa > Arthropoda > Insecta > Diptera > Tephritidae > Anastrepha > Anastrepha fraterculus. The sequence goes on along the minus strand of JAYXIM010037591.1, from coordinate 17,179 downwards.
TGCTGTATCGTCGGGGCGAGTCCAGAGGAAGGGATGTCAGGTTGGATAGTCGTGCTGGGTACATTCACATGATTCTGGATAGGTACAAGTATAACCTGCTGCAGTATTCGGAAAACTGATATACTCGGCAAATATGGAAGTAATAGATCCGTTGAAGTACAAACCACGAGAACAGTTAAAGGAAACTAGAACTCTCACCCTATGAAACCTGCAGAATACTGGCACAATTAACTCATTAAAATACGCAAGCAAATTTTTATGAGAGAACGTATTCCTAAAGAATATACATACAATATAGTCGACAGAGATTCTCCTAAAAAACTGGACGGACGACGAAAATATTAAGTGCATTGTGTTCCCCCGTCTTCGCAACTCTAAAAATTCAGATTCACGTGCATATATCTGGTAAGAGACTGTCAGAAATCAGTATCCAAAAATTTACAACAACAACGGTAAAAACATAGATTTCTATGTATGATCATTTCCCTTGACGTGGATATTTAACTTAACCCTGGATCACTAGACATTCGTCTAATGGACTACGCACGCCTGCAGTTTTGCGAATTCGACATATCAGGTCAACCCATAAGTTCCTGCGTTTTTTAAAGGTGGTTTTAAAATTAATGAAAAAGATGTTTGAAGTATTTATTAATCAATAATATATTTTCCTTCATTATTTACAATGTCTTCCCAACGTTTAGGCAAATTTTTAATTCCCTGCTCAAAAAATTTGTTGTCCTTGGAACCAAAATACGCTTCGATATCCCATTTTATAGCTTCTTTTGAGGAATAGTTCTTGTTACTCATATGGGATTGAAGTCCACGGAAATGGTGATAATCACAAGGTGCAATATCCGGAGAGTATGGTGGATGCGGCATTAGCTTCCATCCGAGCTCATTCAGCTTGCCTAATGTTTGCCTTGCGGTATGAGGTCTTGCGTTGTCGTGGTGAAACAAAACTTTGCGTCTATTCACTAAAGACGATCGATTTTTGTTAAGTGCCTCATTCAGGTTTGATAGCTGATGGGAATAATAATCAGCAGTTATCGTCTGGTTTGGTTCCAGAAGTTCATAATAAACAATGCCGGCCATATCCCACCAAATAAACAGGAGAATCTTCTTGGGGTGAAGGCCATCTCTAGGGGTCGGTTCTGGTGTTTCATCTTTATCTAACCATTGGCGTTTGTGAACAGGATTATTGTAAAGGACCCATTTTTCATCACCAGTAACGATAGGGTTCGAAAAACTTTCATTTTCAAGCCGTGTCAGCAGTTGAGAACACACATTCACTCTCTGCTGAAGGTTGAATTCGGAATTTTGAAACAACGTTTGCGCAGTCCTTACACTCACGGTGTCATCTCCGTGAACAGTGTTTATTTCTGCAGCAGCAGTTGTTGCATTTTTACCACTTTTATAAAAAAAATACAAAATATGACTTTTATACGCGTTCGAAGATTATATTTTATTTTTTAACAACACGTCCCTCTATCCGCGATTAAAATCACTTGTTGAATGCGCAATATATCAAGGAAAATATAAATCCGTTATATTTCGCGAATAATTTTTTGTATGCAAAAATCGTACAAAAGTTAAATTATGGGTAAAATACGCACGAACTTATGGACTGACCTGATATTAATATCACACCACCTCACTAACAGAACTTTCATAAATAATTAAATAGAAATAATAAAATACTTCTCTTAATTTACAGTCACTTGTATGAAATAACAAAAGGAAATGAAAAATATACTTGTCGTTAATTCGTAGTCCGTGAGACGAATGATTAGTCAGAAAGTAACACCAATATAAGTTTAGTGATATAGGATTAAGTAACTACTAAAGACGTTCGGCCAAAACAAATGCTGCTCGAAAGACAATTCCTACCCGAAAATATTCTTGAGTATAGAAAACATGGTTGTTTTACTATTAATGTAACAGCACAAAACACTGCACATCAGTATTCAGAGAATGCTGCTTTGAAGCATTTTCTACGAGTATATATGTTAATGGCGTCACACAGAAGAACACAGAGTCAACCAATTCAAAAATATTTTGTAGTAGCTTTACTAGCAACCCCTGCTTAGCTCGATGCCCCATTCCCATGGCTGCCGGTTCCGGAATGACTCGGGTTTTCCCCGACCAAGGACTGCCGCCCCAGTAAACTAGCCATGTTTAGAGTACCGTACCCCACCCCCAATCTATCGTCGCAGGAGCAATCACTCGCAGCATGTTTGCTCCAAATACTTCTCTTCTGGGCTGGTATTGAACCCTACCCTGGACCAAAAGTATTCTATTGCTGCGTATGCCACAAACGGCTTGACCCGAACTCCACCTCGGTTAGGTGCAACGGGTGGTGCCTGCTCAGGCACGTCAAACTGCCGCCACTAATCAAACCTCAACGGTTAGGAGCCCACAGGTGCAACACAACTATCCCACTGACCCACAACCCTCCTGCTCCAATCCCAGTGCGGGGACAAACCAGCAGCTCTTGGTTCCCCGCACAATCTGTTTCGTGTGTCAGACCAGAGTTCCACGGAACCTGACAACAGTGAAGTGCAATTCATGCAATGGCTAGTGCCACTTTCGGAGATGCTCTGGCCTGCGCACCACCCGTGAGTGGAGGATATCACCCTGAGGTAGATGCGCTCATCAGGGGTGAAAACCGATTGTTAGTAGATGACTACAATGCGAATCACGGTCTTTGGAATTCAAGCCTACCAAATGATCGTAGTGGACATCAGTTGGCAGAGCAGATAGATGATTCGACATTCAGCACAGTAAACGTCGACGCCCCCACCAAAGTAGTAGGCAATTGCAGCAGCTCGCCGGGCATCACTATTGCTAGCGTTGGTCTAATAAATAGCATAACCTGGCGACCTATGCTATTACTTGCATCAGACCACTTGCCCATTATCATCTCGATCGAGAAACCTGCCGACTTTGAGTGGTCGTCATCGTCGGTGCTATTTCGAGACCGAATCTCTCACAGAGGAAAATAAAGCAAGGAGTCCCGGGGGGTGGTGTCCTTTCCCCTTGCTTTTTAACTTCGACATCTCGAAACACCCCAGCCACCAGAGGGAGTATCGCTGGTCTCCTACGCCGACGACTGAACGATAAAGGCATCGGGCAATGGCATTGATGGCCTCTGTTCCAAAGTAAAGGGATACGGTACACTACTCAGGGCTAGTTTACTGGGACGGCAGCCCTTGGTGGGGAAAAACCAGAGTTATTCCGGTAACGTAGAACTGGCTGCCATGGGAATGTTCCAAAGTAAACTACCAAAGTAAACTACTAATTACCAAAATCGAATTATTCCAAGGATGTAAAGTCATCTTCATGAAAGCAGTCGTACGCATATAAATTTGCGGGCAGGATGCAATTGAGCTTTCAATTTAGTAAGGAGAATAAAAACTTTCTAATCGTTTTGTACTGGTTTTTGAAAGAGTCGTAGTTATCTAATATCGGATGTTATTTAAGAGCTTGATCACCATGATGACTATTTGATCAGGCATATTTTTGACTGCTTTTTCCAATAAATCTTGCCGTATGGCGTGGCTTCAATATTGCCATAAATCGATTGTTAAGCGCGTTGTATGGCAACGTCTTGTTTGAACTAAATTGGATTTGGAGCAAAAATTCACTCAATAAGGCTCGATAGCACGATAGCGTTATTCAGGCGTTAAAAGATTCATAATGACTTGTCAAACCTTATTGAACAGAAGTGTCAACACAGTTTGCCATTCTTAGCTGTCAAACCAAAGCAATCGGTATCGATAGTTCCCATGCAGCTAAGAAAACACCCTATAGACCCGAAGCAAATAGGTATGCAATATTTGGAAATATTATTCCGTTAATAGATATGTTCTTCAGTAAATTGCCCATTATATGCCTTAAAATAAGATCAATAACTTGGTGCTCACTTCCAGTCTACTGAGGTTGAGGTACCGAAATATTGTTGAATTATGCTTTTGATGCATCAGAAACTATAATTCTAGTGAATAAATAAAAAAATAAATAAATCAAAGTATATTTTATCCATTATAGTCATATATGGTTGATGTCTCCCACTTTTGCGTACGAGGGCAGCCAACTTTTCTTTCCTATTTTCATATTTGAGAACTGTTCCTTGAACCTTCTTTTTTCCAAACTTCCATCTTCCATCAAAATAAAGACAGCAGCACCAATTGCGCAAATGTTACATTCAATACAGTAAAAACTTTCAACTAAATAAATTCCGTAACACACCGAATACGTTAGCATCACTTAACTTGCTTAACGTTAAACACGAATAAAGGCAGTTACGCCGACGCTGCCGGCATCGACTATAAAACTGTTCGTAGTATTTCATTACTTTTGCATGGTCTACCGCTGACCACGATTATTGCTATTGGGCGGCACACTAATGCATTTAATATATTGATTTTTGGTTTTGTTTATCATAGATGTAGATCCAAATAATAGGAAAAAAGGTAAATACAATGATTTGGGGATAACCCCGCCCGCGTCATCACTACACTAATATCAACAAAAAGGAGTAAAAACTTAACGTACCAGAGCAAAGCAAAATAAGTGTGTGTAAGATTATTTAAAAAACTGTGTCGCTTGCTTGGGATATTCGCATAAAGCACAACTGCTGCCAACAGCAAACACTTCCCGCTATGATTACGGGGCGATTCAAAATAAATGAGTCTATTGAAGTATGATAGCCTACCTAGCGAATGACCGGGGGAGGTTAGGTAGCCTTAGAATAGAACAAGAGGTGAGTTCCACGCTTCAAAGCTGGAATGCATGTGGATTTGTTCGATATGTGCACGTAGGTATTTCAAACTGAATAAAACAAATAATCCACTATTAGCCGGTTGATGTTGGTCATTGCGGTCGCTTATGGGATTATTTATAGGGTGGTGTTAACGTTAAAAAAAAAACAAGTTTTCAGATTAGATATGCCATGAATTTAACAGACTTAAATAAGTAGGAAATTCTTTTTAATGAGTACAATCTCACAATCTCACACATTCGTCCTAAAATGTACACTACCTAGCATTGTCTTATAGCTGGAAAATAATTAGCCAAAATAAATACCGCTGTTCACTCACACCCATTCCCAGTTTCTTTTTTGTATTTCAAACCTACCCATTGGGCACGGAGATGTTCGCTCCGTCAAGTATTGCCTGCGCCAATTCGAAGTTCAGTTCTTCTGCCGCATTTGTTGCTGCCCGCAGCGCATCCCAAATTTCTTTGCGACCATCGAACGCCGGCGCAGTATCCCAGAATTCATCGCGTTTTGAACGCAACTGTCCTTCGGTCAGTGGCACATCGGAACGCCAACGTATAGTCTCATTGCACAGTGGGCGATTTTTGCGTAATGGGCCCATTGGGCCGCCGCCTAAATGCATAAATAAGGAGAAGAAGGTTACAGTATTTTGCACACAAGTAAATGTTTGTATAGCTAAGTTTTTTTGGTGGATGCCTCACTCACCCGCCGCTGTTGCTGGCCTCGAAACGCTCGCTGAGGACACGCTGACTGTCTCATTATCGGTGCTGTGTATGCCGATGCAACCACCCATATTTCGCGTATACTCGATGTGTTGCGCGTCCACCAAGTCAGCGTACCAGCGCCGGAAAACACGTTCACACGTACGCCCGTATATGGCCGAAAATATTGATGGATACAACGAAATTATATCGGTTCAAATTGGAAATGCAAATTATTTTACTACGCCTCACACTGCTGCGATTAACTGTTGCTGCTCGTGATCTTTATAAATTTGATTCTGTTGTTTCTTGCTTTTTTTTACACAGCGCCACTCGGGTTGACGACTTTTTTTACATATTTTTTCTTTAAAATTTTCACGTTGTCTTACCCTCGACTGATGCACCCGCGCGACCAAAAACCAGACGCACTTTTGATATGTTTTTACAAACGTGTAAAATTTGGCAATTAATACATTTAATCGGCGTTAAATTTTTTTCGATTTAATATTTTTTCTATTTAACACTTACAATGTTTTCAAAGCTCAAATTTATTAACCAAACATTTCCGCGAAATTCCCACAAACTTTGCTCAGAATTTTTTTCTTCTTCAACTATTTCCAATTCAATTCCATTCACTGGTTTGACAGCTCAATACGGCGTGGCCACTTGACGCAATTTGTGGTATAAATTACCCAAAAGCATCGAATTTGGAATGATATATCGAATTTTGAGACATTACAGATATGAATTTTTAAGAGATGACAATAAATCATAAGAAAACCGATGAAGTTACTAATCTAGCTCATTACAATTCTGCTGAAATCTTTTACACCAAAACTAGTTAAATAGAAGTAATATTATTCTTTTATTTATGTACACAAGTACAATTATCATTTTCGCATTTCTGTTTATAATAATTTAGATATACTATAGTTCATTTTAAAAGTGAAGCTATAAATATATTTACAAAAAAAAAGCTGTACACTTCACTTTGAAAAGAAATTGCGTGGTATAGAGGCAAGTGTTGCAATTTGTTTTCGCATGAAATCGTTACTAAAAACGTTTTGGGGAGTGCTAAATCATATTGTTCCGTTTATATTTTCGATATGGCATGTGCCTACATAATTCCTACGACGCGAATTTAGTAACGTTACGTTACAGATATGTGCTGATACAATTTGAAATTTGCTAATATTTTCAACAGGCCCATCATGGAGGACTTCTTCGTAAAATGCGGCCATGGTATCGTCATCATTCGACAAATCCACATATATTTACTGTGAAAAATGCAGCATACGTTAAAAATTTTAACAACTTTTTGTGGAATATATGGCAAAATTGTTTGCAAACATTTAAAACGACTTTTAAGTACACTCATTACTCTTTCAACGATGTTACGAGTTGTTGCATGTTGCAAACTAAATTTTTATTATGAAATTTATATGCTAAAATAGCCTTTCCTATTAAAATATATATTATTATTATCGCGCGATGTTACCAATTTGATGTGCCTCCCATCGATTCTGGAAAAATATCTACATTTCCAGAATTTATTGTTAAAATTTGTTATCTTATAAAATACAATATGTGCAAGAAGTGTCAAAGTCGCTGCTAACGTCAGTTCAGAGGACATGAAGGACGGTTTTATTTGTGGTCTCTTACAAGACATTGTTCATCTTTTTGTCTTTAAACGTTCTTTGCTAAAACTGTCATCACCTGGAGAACCAATGCAGCTTTTGTTTCATGCTTCTCAAATTTCACTATATAAACTCTTCGTTTGTGAACTTTACGGAGTTGATAAAAGGACTTTTTTTAATTTTTCTCCAATTGTCAAACAAAATTCTGTGATTCTCCGTTTTTCCTATTGTCTCCATGTATTCACTTCAACATAGGCACACCAAAACTTATTATGTGTTCTTTTCTCGCAGCAATTCCGCATTTTTCTGCCCTGTGCCAGAGTTATCAAATTTTCGTTTGCTTTGCATACAGCAGCAATTTCTTTTGGCAAACTATTATACTCGAACCAAACGAACGTGTGTCATTTTCTACCCTATACAAAACGTGAGGCGGAGCACCGTCCTGGTAATTTTTGGTTATATGTACACATCTGTATATATGTATTTACTTAGCCTTGCCATAAATCCTGTGACAAATTTTACAATGCCTACGGTAAGAATAAACTCGCAGAAAAAAGATTGGTTCCGAAATGAATGTATCGACCAGATCCGTGTCAAGACTAATTAGAGATGATCTTTACATGAAAGCCTTTCGTCGCTCAACTGGTCATCTTTTGACAACGCGCTTGAAAAAAATTACACTCGTCAGATACAAGCAGCATCTCCGGTGGTACGCGGTCAACGGTCATGAAAATATTTTTTCCACAAATGCGAAAATGTTCACTGTTGAAGAAGTTTTTAATAAGCAAAACGACAAAATCTATACTAAAACTTCTGAAGACGCAAAAAATGTTGTCCCAAGGGTTCAGCGTGATCACCATCCAGCTTCCGTAATGGTTTGGTGGGGAATTGGAGAACATGGCCTGTCGAAGGTCTCACACAAATTTGGAGAATCTCAAACAATCTTTGGCTCAAGCAGCGACGTCAACATCCATGAAAACCGTTCGTGATACAATAGCTGAATTGCTTAGTCGTTTGAAGGCTTGTGTAGAAGCAAATTATTTTTTATTAAGTGAAACTTCTTACGCGTCGATGGACGAGCGAGAATGGAGAGTAAAATTTCAAGTCCATGCAACGTTTTGGGCATTTTCGTTCCGCGAGAGAGAAAAAAGATATAACGTAGAGGAAAAGGAGAGAGAGAGCTATACCTTATATATGTATATCTTAGATACACTTTAGACTATTTTTCCTGAGTTTTTCCTTATGGTTGCTAATTTCTAGTGAGAAATAACACTGCCTACTTTTTGGCGCTTGTTTGTTGGTGCAAACCTGTAGGAAATATATTTTCAGTGCCTACTTTTTGGCGTTATATTTCCTTGGTGCCTACTGTTTAGGGCGCTTTTTGGTCCCAATTTTTTTGGTGCCTACTTTTTAGCGCTTATTTCCGTTATCTGGCTAGTGCTTGTTCGTACTATTGAGTGATATCCATTCCGGCGTCGGATTTATTGGTATTGCCTTGTGATAATTTGCGCCATTGCTGCGGTCCTGGAATCGCTGCGTTTGTGCGGGTGATAAACGTTCGGAGTAGTGCGCGTTGTTGCCACGATTTGTGTCCGGCGTTTACCTACACCGTTCGACCCTTCTCCGTTTTTTGTAAATTTTGTCTATTTGTCTCTCTCTCTTCTCTCATTCTCTCTCGGGGCTCTCCCTCTTTCTTTGTCTGCATTGAAAGTTTCACTTCTGTTATGTGTACTACGCTACATGCACTTTTTTTTATATTTACATAATTAAACAAAACTAACTTCATTAAAAAAAGTATTATAATTTCCGATCTATAACGGACTTAACTTGCGACAAAGCTTATGACAGGACCAAGTATATATCTAGTTATATTAAATATATAATTTGTAGAAGTGTTGAGTTTTTCTTGATCTATTCCCATACGAAATTCCCAACATTTTCACAGGCCGTATAGCAATATATTCGTAACGTCGGCGTATAATTAGAGGAAATTTTTTTCGAGAAAACAAGAGTCTATAATGTTACGTTATTTGTTTCAAACATGGTCATACTCGGATAGCGTGAATCGTTACAATCAAACTCAATTTTCTCAATAATCAACACGAGCGATATGGATGCTTGCCTTGCATATATTGCGTTTACATATTGGCCAAGTACGTAATCAGATCAGGCAGCAACTTACACAACAATTTAAACATATCGAGTCAAGCGACGATCGAATTGGATGAATTTCAATACTAAAAATAAAAAATAAATAATTGGCGCGTACACTTCTGTTAGGTGTTTGGCCGAGCTCCTCCTCCTATTTGTGGTGTGCGTGTTGATGTTGTTCCACAAATGGAGGGACCTACAGTTTCAAGGCGACTCCGAACGGCAGATATTTTTATGAGGAGCTTTTTCATGGCAGAAATACACTCGGAGGTTTGCCATTGCCTGCCGAGGGGCGACCGCTATTAGAAAAATGTTTTTATTAATTTTGCTTTCACCGAGATTCGAACCCACGACCTCTCTGTGAATTCCGAATGGTAATCACGCACCTACCCATTCGGCTACGGCGGCTTTACTACTTTAATATAATATATGGTTAAAATGACATCAAACTCCTACGACTAACATTATCCATACATGCATCATACATAATACATCTAGACATACAAAATTTCACAAGCACGTTCTCACATGTTGATCAAACAATTTGCACATGTAAACTTCTAATAACCCTGTATTTTTCTAACTTACGTTTAAAACAATATACATCGCGTATGTCCCACTTAAAACAGAGTAATGGCAACTCCGCACATATGTCAAATACAACATCACAGTGAAGTAAATATACACCATGAGGTGGCTTCACAATTAGAGAGTTTTGTTGTTGTTGGGGATTTAAATTGGTGTCGGCTTAAAAACATCGTATTTTAAATAATTAGCCGTTACATATACATATGTCACATGTACACAAATGACAAAATCCCCGTATTGGCAAGATATTTTTAAAGTATTTTCCATAAAGCAAAAGATACATATTGAATTGGTGTATTTAGAGGTATTTTCACACGCACTTTTGGACAAATAAGATACGGCGTAAACACAATAGCTAATGTGTTGAAACGAAAAGCGAATTTCGTGAAATGGCGTAATATCATCGTTAAACTTCGGCCAAAGAATTTCGCTGAATAAAACACAAATTTGTTAAGGAAAAATAATTTAAAAACAAATTTCGTCGGAGTTTGGTGCTTGTTTTAAGGGGTTAGGCCACTCTAGGATTTTCAAAATATCGAAATTTTTTTTTTTGCTTAAAAGATGCTTTAAACTCTTTAGAATATAAAACAAAAAGTCCTATGCGTGAAAAAAATGTTTATCTCTAATATTTCGCACTTTTGCGCGAGCGCCTCTGACGTCTCTGAACCGACTATTCAAATTTAAACCGTGTTTATCTCAAAACGTGATTTTTCAAAACGGCAAGCAGCATAACTCAAACAATTTTTAATATTTTCACTTGTAATTGTACAAGGATCTTTAGAACATTATTCCGCACTGAAATACGTACGGATTTTTTTATTAATTAATTAGAAAAATTTTTATAAACAATTAACGGTTCCATTTTAGACGAAAAATTCTACTTTTGACTTCAAACATCTGCAAAATACACAAATTTCAATATTTCTAAAATCCCGTACGTATTTCTACAGCTATACTCACGTCGATTTAGAAGAATTTTTTTAATTTGGTTTAGGTTGACATTTACGTCAGTTGTACTGCTTGCCGTGAAGTGCCTTTTTCGCAGGGCGCGTTCAGAGATTCACTCCAAAGGCGCCATTTTGTAATATTTTTCAATAAAAATATTTGTAATTACACTTAAATACATGCTTAATAATATACTTAAAAAGTTTTTTCCTAGCACCTTTCTTTCAATGTAAAAAAAATCCTTAAAAAACTGCTTTTTTACAGTAGCTAGAGTGGCGTAACCCCTTAAGAGCACAAGTATTCATAATCATAATTTTTACAGAGACAAGCAAACCAGGGCTCGCATTTTTTCAAGGGAAATGGACGAGATGTCCATCGGGGAGAATGCTATGAGGAATGTTTCTTCTAATCAGGATTTCTTGCTTGATGTGCTAGACGGAAGGTTATGGAAGTGACCAATGTAGGATTTTGGAGTATAAGCTGTTAAATTGTTTGCCATATGGGTTTCATTTAATAATATAACAGAGAGGTTGTGTTCTTTGATTAATATTTCAAGTTCAAAGTAGTTATTTATGTAACCGTTAATGTTCCATTGAAGGACATCATGATTCTTCTTCTTAATTGGCGCGATAACCGCTTACGCGATTTTGCCGAGTTTAACTAAGCGCGCCAGTCGTTTCTTTCTCGTGCTAACCGGCGCCAATTGGACACACCAAGTGAAGCCAAGCCCTTCTCCACCTGATCTTTCCAACGCAGAGGAGGCCTTCCTCTTCCCCACCTCCCCACAGAGGTGGGAGGCAAATTAATGGCAGGAGATGAAGATACGGAGAGAGGAGAGAAAGGAGGGAAAGGAGAGTTATTTAAGGAAGATACTGAGGGGGATGGAGTATCAGAGCAGTCTGTAGAGATTGTATGGATGTTGGTATTAGATAAGGTGTTGTGGCTTGAAGTATTAACCCTCGAGAAGGCGCGCCTTAATAAGTTACACGAATTGGCGCACGTGAGCATTTTGCTCACAGCACTTTCACATAAACATATTATGCTCCTAGGTTAGGTAGATTGGTAAGGTAAAGTGTTTTTTTATAGGTTAATGGTTTATTTTTATTAAGATATATGCATTTTTGAGTTTTAAACTCTTAGAAACTATTTTTGATAACATAAAAAAGATAAAACGAAAATTCAATACATTTTTTTTCACTAGCAACAAAAAATCTATTTAAATTAGTAGCAATACATATTAAGAAAAATTCAATATTGAGCCCGATCTTTGTTAAAGGAGCAATCGAAACAAGTTGGACATATAGTTCTTGCGTGCTCGGTGCAGAGTAATTTGTTGCAAAAAAAAACCTCCTTTTTTGGTGCGTCTATTTTTTCGCTTGGGACACAATGCGCAAAATCCATTATTTTCAGAGGCTTCTAAATGTTCATTGTTTCGCACTATATGAGATATAATTTCTTTTAATGAGCTTGGAAGTGTTTTGATAGTCTGACGACGGCTTGATAAGCTCCAAAGTAATTTCTTTCAAAAATAACCTTCTCTGTGTCATTTATAAATTGTTGCATTATAAATGTTACAAATTTTTCAAGTAAAGTATCTTTCAAAAATAGTGCGAGGCATTGTGAAGGGGTTATAGCATCTTTCGCTGTGCCCTTAACTATTGGAAGATGTGTAACTATGTTACAGCGTCTAGTACGTATATTGCGAGTGGGTACATCCATAGCCCATTTTGTACACAAATCTTTTCCCAAATAAAATTGCCGCCTTCCTCGCGGCATTTCGACGTTTTCATCTTGATCAAAACCTGCGTCGGTATCAGAAGATTGTTCTGTGTCACTTTGGTGATCAGAAAGTGAACATCACAATCACTTTCCTCAAAATCTTCTTCCACGTCGTCCTCGTCATCCAAAATTTCGTCCAACCAAGATGCAATTTGTGAGGTGTCATTTGCCAAACGACGACGTTTGCTATTAGTTTCCATTATTTTGTTAAAAAATGTACCTAAATAATTATAAAGAGAAATTATACGCATTTATTGCAAAAAAAAAAAAATATATTAAAATACTTTCGTAGTTAGGCGCGCAATGAGCAAAATGCCGCACATATAAAGTAAACCAATATCTTCGATCTCTATTCGCACACTACACACTTCGAATGCTTCTTATTGCAAAGACAAATCATTTACTTAGAGGTACTGAACGCCGTCATTCTAGGACTAACGGTAAACATTGAAAATTTGGCAATTTTAAAATTGCGTGAGCAAATTGCTCATAGCGCGCCTTCTGAAGGGTTAACTATAATATAGTTGGAGTTTGAGACTTATATAGACTGATGGCTTCTTTCATGGAGCAATTGTGAATAGTTTAAATTTTGTGTAATTCTTTAGATTGGACAAATTTTGCTCAGCCATTAGAAGAAGAAGGATGTTCACCACTGCAATTAGCACAATTCACTCTAGTACAATCAGAGGGAGAGGAATGGGTAGAGGGAAGATTGCAGATCACGTTGTTGTTGCAGTGTTCGGTCGTGTGACGTAACAACTGGCAATTTCTGCATCGCATGGGATTAGGATAATAAGGACGGATATCTAGTGTTCGCCAGGCGTAAAGCGCCAGAATTTGTAAACCGCAGTAACGCCTTGATCAGGCGTTTCCTAATCAGCAAGTTGGCATATGAATGGAGCATATATCGTCCCCTTTACTGAATTAAGAGAGTCATGGAGTGAAAATACAACAGCACCAGCGCCAGGAAGATATATAGTAGTTGACAAAAATTTTGCAGCAATTTTTTGATTTTTTACAAGTATTAGTAGACTACCATCTCGAAGAGCAGCGATTTTGTTAACGTCTTTACTAATTGATTGAATACCTTTCTAGACAGCGAAACAAGATGTGGATGCGATCGGTTTAGTGTCGTTTTGAGATTTTAAAACCAGATACTTAGGCTCATCCTTCTTAGTTATAGGTAATTCCGGGAACACATCAGGAGTTGAGGTTGTTGATTTTTTCCTTTTGCTTTTGAGAGATGAGGATAAAGGTGCAAACCTATTATCCCCCAGCTTGTTGGCCCCGGGGGGCATTTTGATGGAATATTACGGTTTTGTCAAAATAAGTTTTAAGCTTAAAGCTTTAACAGAAATACAAAAAAAGCACGTGCAAAAACTTTAAAAAGCAAACTTAGGTTAGGTAGCGCAGACAGAAAGTATCGAGTATAAAGCACAAACGAATTAAATGCGACCGTACGGTTTGACAGTTCGGTAGCGAGTGTAACTTGCTATTATATTATACTCGTAAAACCGCTTATTGGGACATGTATAATTTCGTTTCTTTGCTCCTTATGAGTTTTTTGGTCAATAGAGGCCCTGGAATTAATGCATTTAAAGCACAAAGAAACCAATTTGTTCCATATTTAGAATATATATTAATACGAGGGGTGCCTTGTATATGTCGGGATTTGGCAACCCTGGTATTGCAATCTGGCAACTGACAGCTGTATCGCAAAGTTTGACATTTTTTGGCTTTTACGTACTCAGAACATTTTGAAATATCAGCGCTATTTGTGTTATTTACAGTAACTTAAAAGATTCATCTCGGTCCAAAAATGAAATTAAATCGTGAACATTTTCGTGCGATTATTTTTTACAACTTTTGACGTGGATTAACTCAGCAACATTGCATGGATGAACTTAATTCATTTTTTGGCGATGAAGCTCCATCAAGGACCAGTGTTTATCGATGGTATGGTGAATTCAATCGTGGCCGTAGTTCACTCCAAGACGAATTTCGTGATGATCGTCCAAAATCAGTTGTTGTTCCGAAAACCATTGATGCTGTGCGCGAACTGATATTGCAAGATCGTCATGTGACCTATCGTGAGATTGAGACAATCTTAGGCATTAGTGGGACCAGCATACATTCAATATTGCATAAACATTTGACTGTCAAAAAAATTTGTTCGCGTTGGATCCCACACAATTTGTCAATCGATCAGAAAGAAGGCTCGTGTCGATTGGTCGAAGGAAATGCTCAAAAAATACGATCGCGGGGCTTCGAAACACGTCTATGACATCGTGACAGGTGAGGAATCATGGATTTACGCGTATGAGCCCGAAAGTAAACAGCAGTCGACTGTGTGGGTGTTTCAAGATGAGCCAAATCCAACAAAAGTTGTTCGCGCGCGAAGCACTTCCAAGCAAATGGTCGCCTGTTTTTTCGGAAAAACTGGACATGTCGCACCCGTACCACTAGAACAACGCAGAACAGTAAATTCTGAGTGGTACACAACCATTTGTTTGCCAGTTGTCTTCCAAGAAATTAGGAAAACCAATCGCCAAAGACGTATCACTCTTCACTAGGACAATGCGAGCTCTCACACATCGGCTCAAACAACTGCATTTTTGAGCACCCAAAACATCGAATTAATGGGTCATCCGCCGTATAGTCCTGACTTGGCACCGAATGACTTCTTCTTATTCCCGTACGTAAAAAACAAACTGAGAGGTCAACGTTTTTCGACACCTGAAGAAGCGGTTGCGGAATTCAGAATGCATGTTTTGGAGGTACCTCATTCAGAGTGGCAAAAGTACTTCGACAAATGGTTCAAACGCATGCAAAAGTGTATAGATCTTCATGGAGAATATTATGAAAAACAATAAAGTGATTTTCGATTTTGTTTTTGTTCTCTTATCCCGAAATATAAAAGGCACCCCTCGTAAGTTGAATGAAAATATGCTTCCAAAAACTGGGACCACTAAGAGGATCCGAGATTCTTATATGTTTGTGAAAAAGTAAATTTCAAGGACAAATCGAGCTGGAGTAATCGAAGTGCAAATCAAATGCAGTGATTAGTCCAAGTTTGGAAAAGTCTGACAAAGTTTTTACACACAAACATACATCATATGAAAAAGAGCCAGTTAAACATTTATAAACCCCATTTAAAGGAATTGGCAATATTCAAATTAAAAAACTAGATGGTAATGTAAGGCTTGGGGGAGGATCAAGTCGTTTGGTTTGTGCCCCACTATAAGGCACTTTCTCATTCTCGAAGAACTGAACAAAACCTTTTAATATACACCTGATATGGCTCCGACTGATTTTTTTCTCTTTTCAATCTACTTCCAAATATCTGTGATCTGACATGATCACGGAATTCTCCCACAATTCTCTCTCAAAATTCGGAAAATCAGTATTATTAATTTCGCATGAATCGCAGCTTTAGCAGTTTTTCGTAGCAAAATTATATGTATGCTTTACTTTGTCGGAGAAGACCTCAATTAAATAAAAATAATGAAAGCCTGTCATTGAATTGTTTAAAATGAACAAAAATGTAAGGAAAATTATTTATTGGGAAATAGAAGTGCCATGATAAATTGAAATTAATTATTTTAATTTACACTTTTAAAATTCAATTAATTAAAATAAATTTTGTACATGTACATACTTACTGAAATGAAATGAATTAAAATGAATTTATTTATATGTATACTCTTACAAAACAAATGATGAGATTGATAGTTGCATAGTTACACGTCAAGTACGTACAAGGTGTCCTACGTCAATTATATAGGGTGGGCCATGTAAAATTTGCTTTTGAATAGGCAATAAAAAAAAAACTAATAAATATTTTTTCAAACTTTTTTTTTTTTTTGAAGATTAAACATTCTCATTTATGAATGAAAAATAATATCGTTCAAATGACTGCCACGACTGGCTTCACAGTAGGTCATTCGATCAACCCAATCTTTAAGAACATTTTCGATTGCTTGGGCTCCAATTTCATGAATGGCAACTTCGCTTTCGTGTTTTAAAGCATCAATCGTCTCTGAATGGTTCGCATAGCATTTGTCCTTAACGGCTCCACACAAAAAATAGTCCAACGGGCTTAAATCACAGCTCCGAGGCGGCCAATTGATATCGGAATTTCGGCTGATTAACCGTAGCCAAAAGTTCGAGTGTAACTTTGGCAGTGTGACAAGTTGCACCGTGCTGTTGAAAATGTCGTCCATGCCATCCTCTTCAATTTTTGGAAACAACTCATTGAGCATGTCACGGTAACGCTCGCCATTTACTGTAACCGCGGTTCCTCGCTCATTTTCGAAAGAAAAAATGGCCCGATGATGACGCCAGACCAAAAACCGCACCAAGCAGTGACTCGTTGTGGATGCATTTGCTTCTCTACAGTAACATGTGGATTTTCTGAGCCCCAATTCCGACAATTTTGCTTATTGACGTAGCCACCGATGTGAAAATCAGAAAAGAAGAAGAAGACTCCCCACTTGGGAAATAGGTTTTCAATATTTCCCAATTTTGTTTAAGCGTATAGCGTCCCATTTTGAAAATGTCAAACCTTTAACTAAATTATGAACACATTTGACATGACATTT
>JAYXIM010037585.1:0-21155 GCA_037575425.1 Anastrepha fraterculus | reverse complement strand
TGGTGCGATAACTGGGAGGGATTTTCACGTGGCGGGTCCCAAACCCAGCGCACAACTAGCTATCCTGGGATGCTTCTCTTTCTCATGTTGGCTCGCCCTCAAACGAATGTTCCGGAGCTACCTAGAGCATACTTGGGCAAAACCCGGAAGTTGTGAGTTGCTTGGACCGTATGCAGAAGAATCGTCCTGTCAAATCCCAAGTAACTTTCCTCACTTGCGTTGACTTATACCTATGGAACCATCCTCCGGTTGATTGCAACTATGACATTATAAATTGTAAGAGATACCCATTTTGGCTGTTTGCTCACCTATGGGCCAGAAGCGAGTTGTCACTGCCGTAGGTCTGCGGTTTCTTCCTCCTTCTTGAGGAGATTGCATTCTTGTTGACACCCAGTGGTGTGAATACCGATTCTTCAAGAATGTTAGTCATGTCAGATCCCCCTCTTGTCAGTTCATTTGCTTTGTCGTGTCATTCATTATTCCGATGTGCCCAGATTAAGGTAAATTTGTAGTTTTCGCGCAAGGTGGTTGAGCTATTTCTTCTTTGTTCCACGAGTTTAGAGGTTATTGTAGCAGAGTCCAGTGATTGGATTGCTTAAAAGAAAAATCTCCGATTAGTGGCCCACAAGCTTTTCCAACTGCCAGTACTTCCGCTACGAAGACACTGCAGGCATTAGGAAGACGTACAAGTTTTTCAGTTCTAAGACTATGTGAAAATATATCTGCGCCAACTCTGCAATCTAGTTTTGATCCATCTGAGTAAACTGTAGTGTCAAAGTAGCTTAGTAAAAATCTCTTACTCCATTCCTCCTGAGATGGAAAGATAGTGGCCAAATTCCTGTTGAATACCACCGTTGAGATGTTGGAATCCGTCCTCAACGAGGTGTTCTGAGTTTATCGCAATAATATAAAGGAATGGCCATACTTTGTTTTCTTCCGCGACCCGCTTCGTTTTACCTGAATGCACTCATACGACTTATGAATTTGTTATATGCAGTCACTGTCTCACTAGAGAGGAATACATTGAGGAAGAGGCTGGGGAGAGTTCATAGGTCTGCACTCATTGGATCAGTGAGGCGCTTAATATAATGTTAAATGTGGTACCTGTAGACATTGTAGGTCAAACTGCCGCTGCAAGTACCGGGATCAGGCTGAGAGATTCGGGCTGCAGGCCCAATCTCACTTACGGGCACTCAAGTAAGCTTAGGAACTTTGGGTTCATCCCCCTGAGGACGGATCAGTGCACGAACTCCCTTAGTCTAAACGCAGCATTCTGCACCCACCTCCCATCAAAGGAGGAGTGGACGGGATGCAACATTGGCGTAGGGGTATTCTGCGAGGAGCTCACTATCAAATTCAAATTCAGGTTATCAGATCGCAGCTGTGTGTTCCAAGCATAGGTAGCCGGAATCAAAGAAACAGCTGTCTGGCTACTCACTTGCGTAATACATTTCACGAAAGTAAATCTTTACTCCGGTAGCTAAGCAGCGGTTCAAAGGCGGTGCATTCGAAATTGGACAGAAAATGTCTGGCATTGATTTCGATCGCATCCGAATTCTTGAGGCTTATGTCACCTCATCTGATAGCGGGTCATAGCGAAATTCCGGGAAACTGCGTGTCGAATGAGTTGGCCACAGAAGGAACCTCTGAGGTAGTTTCCTCGCCAAAGTAGAAGATTGGAATCCTCTTGGCTACTTGCGGTATGCTCCTGGAAAGAAGAGCTGCGCGTTAACTGGCAAGTAAACAAACAAAACGTCAAATACTTCTGGCCACGTGTGAATCAGAATCGTTCGAGAAATTTTCTTAGGTTGACAAAATCTCAGCTCTCGAATTTTGTGGATGCCTTCACAGGACACTATCCGCGAGGTATGCGTGCCATGAGACTTGGAATTACTTCGATTACTTTTTGTGTCAGCTGTATGGAGGATGAGGTGGCACCATCTCAGCATCGTCTCCTTAGCAGCCCTACTCTTGCGAAGCTAAGATTAACACATTTTGGTTCTGACTTCTTTATTACGCCTGCTAATATCCAAGCCTTGATATTCAAAATTTGATGACCTTCATGCTGTTGAATAAAGCGGTTAACACAGCTGTCGGATCACCCTAATGGCCTTCGCAATGAATATTAAAATATTCAAATAAAACGGTGCTACAAAATTAAAAAAAAATCGAAAGAACTCTTCAAGTGATATAGTGCACGTTTTAGGTCAAGACCAGTACAACACAAAACTGTGTTTAGAAAATTCAAAACACCCTCAAATTTTTTATTTATTGTTAAAAAACCGATTTATGGTGTTTTTGATGAAGTAAAAATACATAACTAACCCATTTTTCAACCGATTTTTTATTTCAATATGGTCTTGGGAAGGGGAGTGTATGTGCGTTATGAATGTATATAATTCTAAGATTGAACGATTGACGTTCAAAAGAAATTTTCAATAACAAGCTCTGATTTGTGCAATTTTTCCACGTTTTTTTCAATGTGATGCAATTTTTTGGCCACTATTCTCCAACGGGCACCACAAATATATACATATTTTTAAACTCCAATAAAATGTGCTCGAAATAAGCTATTTTTCATCTTCATACATTGAAAACTGTAAAAGTTACGATTTTTTTTTTTAAGTTTTTTTTCCACATTTTTAAAAATCCAGCTGAACCGAGACTGCGAGAGAATACCGCATGACCGATAGTGCTTTACTGCTCATTGTGGCTAATTTTGAAAGACAGCAATAAGTTTACATAACTATGAATACATCTAACATATCAAAACTCATTATAACCCAAGCTTACCTAATCCAAACTGACCAACGCGAAGCTTGCATGACACAGCAGAACCGTTTGCAATTTGCTGGTAAGCATGTACAATTTAATGAGTGTGAAAAATCATCACTCTTGAATGATCAAGACCTATTAAAACTTAGCATAAGTGCATCTAACCTAACCTAACCTAACCTTACCTAAGTGTATTAAGTAAACACAAATCAGAATTTTTTAACAGTATTTTATGTTCAAATTAGCCCCTCTTGTATTACATGGAAAAAACTTAGCTCAGGTTGCGTTAGATTCGTTCAGGTTAATGAAGTTTGGTTAGGTTGATTTTAGTTACGAATTTCCTGTAAGGTTATGTTATTTGGTTTTATGCTAGGTAAAGATACGATACGTTTATTTGTAAATGTTTTCAATCGAGTACACATAGAAGTACAATGCAATCGGTTCAATTGTGTTACGTAGGGTTCTATTTAGTGAAGTGAGATTAGGATAAGTTATTCGAGGTTACTTCGAGTTTGGATAGGTTGGCATTGCAAACTCATCAAAATGGCTTCCTTTTACAATGCAGCATAATGGGCATTGTGTACGCTTGGATTGATTTCGGTAACATTAGGTTAGGGGAGGCTTAGTTAGGTAATAATACGTCCGGATAAGTCAGCAAATTGCGTTAATTTTTGTTTTATTTTTTTATTATTTATTTTTTTTTTCTTGACGTTATAATATTCTTCTACGGTCCCTATTCAACTCGAGAATATTCTGTTTTTATTTTATTTCTACAAAAACGTTCTTCACTTGGAAAATTTCTTATCAATTTTGATAAAATAATGTCTGCTAGATTCGGAATGGTCACAGGTAAATTTACTCACTTAATTATACACGTATTTCGTGAATAATAACAGAGAACCGCATTAAATGTGCAAATATGAAAGTAGTGAAGAAAACTTTCAGTTTACTGATTTTTGTGTTTTACAAAAAAAATCCGTTACTTCGACACATTTTGATCGATTTTTGAAATTAAATGCTTTTTACATTCGGAATAGACACAGCTATGAGACTTTCTACTAATAACTAAACCTTTCATTTCAATATTATCGACAACTTTTAGTGTTTGTGAAGGAGCTTTAGGTCTTTCAATTTTAGTATCTATAATTCGAACTCATGGAAATGATTATTTTCAATCATTTAATGTATTACAATGTTAAAGTTAATTTTTGTAATTATTTTTATTATACCTTTTTGTTTTATAATAAATTCATTTTGAACGGTTCAAAGTTTACTATTTTTGGTAAGTTTTATTTTTATTTTAATGAATTATTGTACAAATTATTTTGTAAATGTTTCTTAGTTTTGGGGATTTGATGTTATTTCATATGGATTAATTTTATTAAGTTTTTGAATTTGTACACTTATAATTACTTCTAGTGATTCTATTAATAAATATGGTAACTATGAGAAATTTTTTTTAATTAATGTATTAATTTTATTTTTATGTTTAGTTTTAACTTTTGGTAGAATACATTTATTTATGTTTTATTTATTTTTTGAAAGAAGATTGATTCCTACTTTATTTTTTGATTTTAGGGTGAGGGTATCAACCTGAACGTTTACAAGCCGGTATTTATCTTTTATTTTATACTTTAATAGTTTCTTTACCTATATTAGTAGGATTTTTTTATTTATATAATACTTTAATGACATTAAATTATTATATTTTGATAAATTATGTTAATTGTTATGATTTATTATATTTATCTTTAATTTTAGCTTTTTTAGTTAAAATTCCTGTATTTTTGGTTCATTTATGATTACCAAAAGCTCATGTAGAAGCACCTGTTTCTGGTTCAATAATTTTAGCTGGAGTTCTATTAAAATTAGGTGGATATGGATTATTGATTG
The DNA here is from genome assembly GCA_037575425.1 of Anastrepha fraterculus. Taxonomy (NCBI): domain Eukaryota; kingdom Metazoa; phylum Arthropoda; class Insecta; order Diptera; family Tephritidae; genus Anastrepha; species Anastrepha fraterculus. Next base: position 16,487 of record JAYXIM010037585.1, on the reverse strand, counting down.
ACTTAAAACCACTTGATAGCAGACGATCTATTCTATCGTGCTCATTTATTATTCGTATCATTTCTGGATCTATTGATTGTCCTTCCCTTTTAAGTAAAATTCAATTTAACATATCCGATTTGAGGCTCCGACAGTACGAAACCTTTAAAATTGGCTTCTCGAGAACCAACTATGGGGTAAATGCTCCGATTCCTAGGGCATGTGCAGATTTAAATATGTTGTTCAATTCTTCTGGTGCTGATTTTACATGGCCGTATGGCATCTTAGTCAATCATCTTAAATCGTTCTTTTCTTAGTAACTACTAAACTATTGTACATTAGCTTAATATAGTCTGTAAGAATGTATCCATTCAAACACAATAAATAAATAAATAAACATCTCGTTTAGCTCGAAAAAATTGGAAAAATTGATTACAATTTAAGTTTTGTGTTGAAAAATCAGTGGTTATTTTTGCTTAACGTGAAAAATAAAAGTCATACGACAGAAGGACTACATGCACCCAAAAAATGATTCAAGATTGGAAATCGGATAAAATGCAGACGAGCTACGAATTTATAAGTGTCGGAAAACACCCAAAATCGGGTTTTTAACGATAAATAAAAAAATTGAGGGTGTTAAAAATTTTTTGAACACGGTTCCGCGTCGTTCTCGGCTAGATCTACAGTGCTCATCATGTCACTTCAAAAGTTCTGATTCACTGTAGCACCGTGTAATCAATCATAATCGGCCGTCGTAGCCAAATGGATGGATTTCGGAGAGAACATGGGTTCGTATCTCGGTAAAACACCAAAATGAAGGAAAGTAGGGGAAGAAGCAAGGGAACATTTTTGAAAATATGTGTAAAACGTAATTTGAAGTGCTGCAAAAATAAGAAAGAAGAAGTGAGCAGCAGCTTCAATGAGCCACCTATAAAATATACATGCTGTGGCATAATAAGAAGGCTCTACTTTTAGTAAAATCATTAATTTCTTTTTAATAAACGCATCAGCGTATGTAATTTCTTAATAAATGCCAGTATCATTGGTATACATTGGTATGTGTTGCTCTTCCAAAAAATAACTACGCTCCTACAGGGAATATTATCATGCAAAATGATTTTCGAAATAATCAAACTCCATACAAACGCAAATAACAACTGAAATACAAGTTCATTAGAGCAAACACAAATTAAGCAAGGAAGCTTCCTATGCACACACTCACATACATAATTGTGCCTGCATTCATTTAAATATGATATCAGAGGATATGCGCAAGCGCACGAAATGCAAAGAGAATAGTCACACAAAAAAAGCAAACAAATGTAAATAAATATATTTGCATTTTATGCCAAAAATTCACCAAATTAAAAGAAAAAAGTAGCATCTTAGAATTAAATAAAATAACGAAGAATAATACGTCTATGTATATGAAAAGCAACAAATTTCTATAAGCAACTAAGGCCAATTTGACAGCCGCAGCACATACATACATACATACATACATACATGGATTTGAGCCATAGAGCAATTCAAGAGTCTGGAACATACTCGTAGTGCAATAAAAGAAATTAAAGTGCAAATGAAAAGCTCAAATGCAAAATTTGATAGTACCACAAAAAGGAAAAGCAAACGGCAGTCAAATGCACCAACAGCCGTGCGGACTACTGATGTGGCAAATTTCTTCAGTGCATGTGTACCGGTGTGGCTAACCACAACAGAATGCTTTGGTTATTTTACAGTCTGCATGCAATGACCAACGCAAACAAATGCATTTTTCATACACTTCCACATATATGCATATGTAGAGGGTGATTCAAGGATGATGAAGATCACTGATAGCAGTTCTTCTTATTATTTTTATTTTTTGGTGACCATTGGACCCACTGGCTTTGGCAAACTTATTAATGTACTATAAGTTGTACTAAGTAAAAGTGATCCATACGATTTATGAAAACTGTTAGTCTGCACAATGAGACACATTTTCATTACAACATTAACCGGCAAAACCGCCGCATTTGAGGTACTAAAAATTCACTTGTCATTGAAGAAAATACTATGCACCCACAACGAGCCACTGCATGGTGTGATTTTTCTGCCAGTGGAGTCAACGAAATGACAGTCATGTCAGCCTTTACTCTTACGAAGACATCAACCACCCGGGCAGAGACACCTTCCCTATTAAGGGATCGGCTATCCCAGGTGCATGTCCTCTAATCATAGTGCTTATATGGCGGATCCCAAACCCACCGCACAACCAGAAACCTTGGTTACTTCTCCTTCTCACATTATCCCGCTCTCGAAGGGATGTTTCCAAAGCTATCCAGAGCACACTTGGGTGGAGGCTGGAACTTGTTAGCTAGACTTCTACACATGGAACTGTGCTTTAACCACAATACACCAAGCCTTGGAAAATACCCATAGAAGGAGAATCGACACACACACCATCTTTTTGTCGATTTTAAAGCTGATTCGATAGCACGAAAAGGTTGGCTACATGCCGCGATATCTGAATTCGGTATACCCGAATACGACTATACAAATTCGATGTCAGCTGTCAGAAGTGGGAAGAACCTCTTCGAGCCGTTTGATACCCAGGGTTTGATTGAACAGTAATGAGCCTTATTTTTTTTAAGCAGTTTTATTAAACCTTTCGGCTTATACAACTAATATTCTTCAAAATAGGACCCTTGAGCGTCAATACACTGCTGGTAGCGGTCCTTCTACTGCAGGAAACATATTTTAAACTCATCCGCCGGAATCGCGTTCAATTCGGCTGTCACAGTATTTTGGATCGCCTCGAGGGAGTTGAAACGCCTCCCCTTCAGCTTTCTTTTCAGGCACGGGAACAAGAAGAAGTCCGGAGGGTACAGCTCTGGGCTGTAGGGAGGGTGGGGAAGCACCGGAACCCCCGGTGTGCGCCAGCGTATTGTCGTGATGAAGGGTCCAATTGTTGATGAGGTCGGGCCGAACCCGGGCGACGCGGTTTTCCAGCCGAAGGAGCACTTCTTTGTATAATACCGCGTTTACACTGCTACCTGGAGGTACAAACTATTTAGCTTTACGCAAAATTTGATTGCATTATCGCCACTGCAAAATCCTAACACACTTTTAAAACAGCTTTCACGCGCGGAGCGATGTTCACTACACCGCTGTTGCCAGCGAACTGGGACCGGTTTCTAGTGGAAGGGGAAGGCCCAACGATCATTTTTCCCCACCAGCCGATTCGGTTGATCGCTCGGCAGACGCTCCGCGCGGAAAGGCTCATAACTTTTCAATCAAACCCTGTAAGGTTTATCATGTGACTGCTTTAACCTGATGCTGCAAAAGTCCGGGCGAGCCGCAGAACTTAATCGATCAGGCACAATTTTTGCATAGGAACGTACAGTTGTTGGCATACGCCGATGATATTGACATCATCGTCCTTAACAACCGCATTGTTAGTTCTTCCTTTTCCAAACTGGATAAAGAGGCAAGCGAATGGATCTGGTGGTGAACGAGGACAAAACGAAGTACCTCCCGTCTTCAAACAAACAGTCGACGCACTCGCGTATCGGCACCCACGTCACTGTTGACAGTTATAATTTTGAGGTTGTAAAAGACTTCGTGTATTTAGGAACCAGCATTAACACCGATAATAATGTCAGCCTTGAAATCCAACGTAGAATCGCTCTTGCCAACAAGTGCTACTTTGGACTAAGTACGCAATTGAGTGGTAAAGTCCTCTCTCGACGAACAAAACTAACACTCTACAAGGCTCTCATAATACCCGCCCTTATGTATGGCGCCGAAGCTTGGACGATGACAACATCCGATCAGGTGTCCCTTGGAGTGTTTAAGAGAAATATTCTGCGTAAGATTTTTGTATCTTTGCACATTGGTAACGGCAAGTATCTTAGGCGATGAAACAATGAGCTGTATGAGTTTTATGGCGACATACTCGTTGAGATAGCGCAGCGAATAAAGATCCAGCGTCTACGTTGACTGAGTTATGTCATCCGAATGGTTACCGAAAGGCTCCGGTTCTGAAAGTATTTGATGCGGTACTGATGGAAGCAGAGAAAGAGGAAGGTCCTCCGCTACGTTGGAAAAGTCAGGTGAAGAAAGACTTGACCTCGCTTGGTATGTCCAACTGGCGCCGGTTAGCAGCCGAAAGAAACGACTGGCGCGCTTTGTTAAACTCGGCACCCTTTTGTTGAAAAATCTTTCAAACTTTTATTACAATCACTCGACTTTTAATTAGAATTTCTAGAAAAATGTTTGGAACGCAATTTTATTGCGGGCTAAATTTTTATTAAATAAAGTCAATTTTGAAGATGCTAAAAATGTTTATTGATTTTGTATATTTGTTTTTGTTTTTTTAGGTGACTGTGTTGTGCACTTTCGTCCGTATAAAAAAATTAATTTATATTAGAAATTACCATAGAATCGCGATAGACGCTTATTAAAATTTGTAACTGGGATTTATATGGCTTTTGTTAGTCATTGAACTTTAGTTCTATACAAAAATATATTGCTTAAAAAGCAAGATGAAATAAAAAAGAGTCATTTATAACAATTTCTTTTTTAAGATAATATGCGCTCTTATTGAATCACCCTGTACATGCTCATATGCAACAGTCTGTGTCTATTCGAGTGTCTACTGCATTTGATGTCTGTTGTGGTAAAGCAGGGCAAACATTGTTGTAAGGCGAATGGTTGTGTGTGTGTGTGTGTCAGAAGTGTAGAGCTTGGTCAGACTTGCACTGGTATTCTTAGAAAAATCTTATTTTATGCTAATGCGTAAGACAAGTTTATATACACCCATACATATAGACATATTGCCAACGTATATCTACTTATATGATGCATTGTCTATAGATAGAGAGCAATACCGTTTTATATATACGTAGAGTACACACACATGTACATATTTATATGGGAAATTTCCCACAAAAGGAGCACTAACTTGAAGGTAAAATAATTTCATCAGAACTCGAAATATGGTAAATTTTAGCATTAGTGACTAAACAAACATATCATTTTTGCTGGTTTGTGCTGCACAATCAGATGAGGTGGATGAGGCTATGCAGTTTCGGGAATTTGTCAATAAACACAGGGAAACTAAAAGCGTTTCATTTACATTTCATTTCGTTTCTAATTCGTACCTATTTCGTTTGATTCTAAAATAAGTGTAATCCGGCAAAATAATCCTGTACTCGATTCTAAAAATTCCATGTACGGAAAGTTGGCAAATTCACTGCCTTAAAAAGCATTGTCTGGGGAGTTGGTAGCCCTGAAAATCGGCTAGCTCTTTATAACGTAATGTTAAGGGGGAACGCCACTGTGCGGGGTCAAAAACTAGTCGATTTTTGGGAATTTTTTTTTCGTAAGTAGGAATGATTATTCGAGGATCGGACAACAGGCAATTTATTATATATATATTAAACTATGTTGATGTAAATTTTTATTAAAATATAAAATATTGAAAATTGACAAATTTTTGTAAATAAATGTAACGAGTAAAAAAAAAAATTACGTCATCTGGTGGCGGCGATACAGCAATGAATAATCATCTGAAATCAAAAAACCAAATATTGTATTAATCTACACAAAGTGGCTATCGTTGTACGTAGCCGTTTTTTTTTTTTTTTTTTTTGACAAAATGATGTTCTGAGCTTTCTATGCCCATTTCGCAAAAGCGGCAGACATTGGTCTCAGATAGACCAATATTATTTAGGTGATACCTGAGGCTGCAGTGACCTGTAAGATATCCTGTTAAAAGACGCAGATCTACCCTGCTTAGTGAGAATAGCTTGTCAGATATTCCTTTGTTGGGACTTAGAAATAGTTTGGCTTGACGCTAACCGGCACAGTTTAGCCAGTGTGCAGCAAATTTCCATTTCCTAAGGAATTCATTAATGTGGCTTTCTGTGAGTCCACAAAAAGGCTCAGGACCAGTAAGTTGCATATTTGCTCCTTGTTTTGCAAGGTCATCAGCAATTTCGTTTCCCTCATGTCCTTCATGTCCCGGAATCCAGCCTAGTGTTACTATGTTGAGGTTTCCTAACGTATTGAGAAGGTTTAGGCAATCATTTACCAATTTAGAGGTGATAGTTGTTGATAAAAGGGCTTTTAGAGCCGCTTGGCTATCTGAAAGTATGTATATGTGAGTACCTCTCATTTTCCTGCTAAGGCATTCTCTCACACATACCTATGTCAATGGCATGTATTTCTGCCTGGAATATTGTTGGGTAGAGTCCCATCGGAAACGATTTTTTGAATTTAGGCCCATTGATTCCTGCCCCTGTTCTACCATTTTCCAATATGGACCCATCAGTAAACCATAGCTGGGAGCCAGGTTTGAAAGTGATGCAATTAGTTCTCCAGTCTGTGCGTTCATTAATTACAACTTGGAAGTTCCTGAAGAGTATTGGTTTGGGTGATAGAATATCATCCCTATGAAGAATGGGACTATGTAGGAAGTCTTCTAAGATCTTTAAATGTCCTTTCATATCCGGACTTTTAAGTTCAGATATACCTTTTAATCTTAAGGTACTCGAGTGAGCTTCCCTTTCAATCAAGATTGGAAGCGGTGGTATGTTCAGGAGCACACCCAATGCATCAGTAGGACATGTTTTCATAGCCCCTGTAATACCAACACACAACAGGCGATGCAGTTTGTTTAATTCGTTTACTGCTTTTCTTTGCTTGACCTTGGGCCACCATGCTAAGGATGCATAAGTGACTATGGGTTTCACAATTGTGGTGAATGTCCAGAAGGTCATTCTAGGGTTTAGTCCCCATGTCTTACCAAAAAGCCTTGTGCAGGCAAAGAATGCCCTTGTAGCTTTTGAAGTAACTCTCTCAATATGGGAACTCCACGTAAGCGTTTTGTCAAGACTGGCGCCAGGATAGTTCGCTTCTGTCGAGAGTTGAAGTGTTGTTCCATTAAGGATCGGACATTTGAGATTTATGTTCCTTCTCCTAGTAAACGGTACAAGTGCTGTTTTAGATGGGTTAATGGCAAGCCCTTTTTCCGGGCACCATTTGTTTATTATTGTAAGGGCTTGCTGCATGCGATCCGAAATAGTTTCCTCATGCCAGCCTAATACATAAACTACTAGGTCATCAGAGTAACCCTAAGTGTGAAAACCTAGGTTGTTCAGTTTGTGGAGAAGTTCATCTATGACTAGAGTCCACAAAAGAGAAGAGAGTACGCCTCCTTGAGGGCAACCTCTTGTGGCTTTGATAGATTTGATTGATCGTCCTAGATTTCAGCATGAATATTATCCATCGAGTGATGGGTTCAGGTACCTCCTTTAGATATAGGGCATTATAGTCAATAAGTGCACATAGAGCTATCTGTTTGGACTCAATAGCCTTTTGAATAACTGTTACCAGGCTGTGTATTGCAGTCTCAGTGGATTTTCCCTATTGATAGGCAAATTGAAGTCGATGCAGTGGGAAGTTAGCTAGATTGTTTTTCCTAATATACTGATCAACTATCTTTTCCATTATTTTAAGGAAAAATGAGCTGAGACTAATTGGTCTGTATGATTTAGGCAATTGTTCGGGTTTTTTCCTGCCTTTGGAATAAATTCAACCTTAACCTCAGCCCATTTTGTAGGTAAATATCCTAGCAGTAAGCTTGCTTTGTATAGCCTGGTCAAATTAGGGATAATATGGTGTACACCCTGCTGTAAAAGACAGGGGAGTATCCCATCAGGTCCAGGAGATTTGTATGCGCTGAATGTTGATATCGCCCGTTGTACTCGCTTTTCATGGAATAGCTTGTTTGCTAGTTTTAAGTTCTCAGCACTCGCAGATGTAGTAGTTTTTGCCGGCCTAGAGATCTCGTCTAGCACAAGTGATCCAAGGAAGTGAGTGTCCAGCAGAAGTTGACTGGTTTCCTCTAGATTCCTTGTGTAGCTTCCATCTGGCTTTTTCAGGTTACTAATGCCATTTGAGTGATCTTTTAGTAGGGCTTTTTGGATACGAATAGCATTCGGAAGACTACAAATCTTTTCACAATGATTCCTCCAAGTAGCCCTTACAATTCTTTGTTGTAGTTGGTTAGGGCTGTTGAGTAGGAGAACCAATCCCCCGTTACTTTAGCTCTATTCCATAAAGTTCTTTACGTACAATGATAGCCAAAACGATAGCAAAAATTTTGAAAATAAGAAAATTAAAATCGGTTTTCTTCTTCGAGAAATCATTGCCACCGTATTAAAAAAAGTCGTTTCGAGAAAAACGTTGTAACTCACTACCTGCGCTTATTGTATTGGGTATAACTTCGTCAATTTTTCAGCTTTTAAGTTAATAGTTTTTTTACATATTTTTGAATATTTATACTTTCAGAAAATGCAAAAAAAAACGATTTTTTTGAATTTTCATAGTGGCGTGCCCCCTTAAGAAATGCGTGTGTTAGACTAGGACAGATATATATTCGTAGTGCTTTGCGCTCTTTTCTAGGTACGCAGGGTTTTATTCTGCTTTTTGCAGAGTTTCCCTCTAACTCTACGCAATGATTTTAGCATTAGTCCGACGCTTCAGCACCGCAGTAACGACTTCCCTGATCTTCTGTACGCCGCTGCTTGGAAATTAGTAAAACTCGCTAGTCTCGATATGGGATGGTGCAAAAGGACTTGGCCTCACTTGGTGTGCCCAGCTGGTTAGCATGAGAAAAAAAAGACTAGCGCGCTTTGTTAAACTTGGCCACAACCGCGTAAGCGCTTATCACTCCAATCACCCCTTCGGTGCCAAAATGTTATAATGCCTTTTTGGACCAAAAATCGATCACAATTAAAGACAAATTGGTAGGCGTATTATCTTGGTGCAAGATCTCTCGCCCGATGTGTGCTGATCTCACACGGTCGGAAAAGGAGTACCCGCAGCGGCACCACTATATCAACATAAATTTATCCGGTCGATGTTTGTCTGACCTAAACAGCGGATATTAAAAGAGACTATTAACATTGCCTTCAATAGCTACATCTACGCTTTCGCTAATCGCTTCCCACCCAATGTCTACTTTGTTCTCAGTGGTTCTCAGTGCCACACTCAACTATCCAGGTCTCATTTCCAGTGACTACCCGACTCATTGAATCTTTCCGCGACTCTAAGTGCTGAACGACGAGACTTCGCGAAAATGACTAAATAGACTACCATGAAATTTTGCACACAGATAGTTTATGATCTGAAAACATTAATTGAAAAATGGTCTACATTTCTAAGAGCATTTCCACTTATCCAGCAACTCATACAATGCAAGTATGAAATGAAAAATGGGTTAAGACGGGCTTAGCTTCGGAAATATGGCATTCTTGAAGAGGGTGGCCATCTGTTTGAAAAACTAAGCTCAAATAAATATAATAAAATATAACAATGTGTGTGACAAAGGAAAGTGGTAAGGAAAATCATAATTTTAGGTTGCCACCTGTTTAAAAAATTGAATTCAATAAATTTAATAAATAAAGTTATACAGTATAAAGAAATTTGAGAAAGTATATTTCAGAGAATATTTCTGAAGGTCGTTGCCACCTGTTTAAAAAGATTTACTTAATTTAATAAATAAGTTAACGGAAATACTACCTACTAAATATAAGGGTGTCAAAGGACAGAGGGTTAGCAAATTTTTCATTTCGAACATATATTTGGATAGAGTTGCCAGCTTTTTCAAAAATTGAATTCAATAAATTTAATAACAAATAATTAAATAAAATAAACAAATTTGAGAAAGTATCTATATTTCAGCGAATATTTCTGGAGGTCGTTGCCACCTGTTTAAAAAGATTAACTCAATTTAATAAATGAGTTAACGGAAATACTACTAAATATAAGGGTGTGAAAGGAAAGAGGATTGGCGAATTTTTCATTTCGAATATATGTATATTTGAATAGGGTTGCCAGCTTTTTGAAGAATTGAATTCAATAAATTTAATAATAAATAATAAATAACTATACAGTATAAAAATGTAAGAAAGTATATATCAGAGAATATTTTTGGAGAACGTTGCCACCTGTCTAACAAGATTAACTCAATTTAATAATTAAGTTAAGGGTATCAAAGGAAAGAGGTTTGGAAAATTTTTCATTTCGAAAATTTATAAAATTAGGGCTACTTCGAAAACTTTACACCACGAGGGAAACATCACTATTATTATTTTAAGCGGATTTAGCACTGCAACTTTAAAGATCCCTTAAAGATTCATGGATTCCGCGTATTTTTCCTGATCTCAACTCCCTTAATAATTTTTGGTATTTGTCCTATTATACCGAGTGTTATTTCCCCTCTGGTAAAACTTGTACGTTTAGCCAGGAGTTTAAACTGCTAATGCACCAGTGTTGGGCACTATGTCCTCCCTGCAGAACCTGCAAGCGCCATTGAAGTATATTCCAGAATTAGTAAGAAGTAATTAAATTTACAATGTTCTGTTAAAACTTATGTTTCGAAAATTATTCTTATTTAAGTGCATGAAATCTTGAAATCGGTTTAGGTTAAAGCCATCTATCATTGGTTTTGATTGCGACAAACCCGGTAACTGTTCTAGCATCAATCAAGTAATGTCTTCTTGTCGCACTTGTCTACAATGACGCACTCAAAATGATGTTTCAAGGTCCAGCGTCCGGCATCCAGAATTTTGCATTACTTATCTCGTCTACTTATCCAGTGTTACTCACTACTACAAAAGCGTCCCGATATTGTCACTGTTGACAACCGCGAATTTGAAGTGGTGAAGGGCTTTGTTTATTTGGGTACCAGTGTTAACACCCAGAACGACGTCACCCTAGAGATTAAACGAAGGATAACTCTTGTCAAAAGATGGTACTTTGGGCTCAGTAGGCAATTAAAAAGTGGAACTCTTTCTCGAAAAATGAAAACAATGCAGTAGAAAAGCCTAATCATCCCCGTCCTCGTATACGGCGGAGAAGCTTGGACGATGACAACGACTGATGAGAAACACTGGGGGCGTTCGAGAGAAAAATTCTCCTTTTCACATACGCGAGAATGTGGAGTTCATTCTGATTGGAAACAGTTCATTCCGATAGAACAGTGAGCTGTGTGATCAATACAGGATTGTTACTATTCGACGGACCTATCTGGCAACCCTGTGTCTTTTGACAGAGACGTCAGATCGCTTAATGACATACCGCGTTGGAAGCGTCAGTCCAAGCAGATTTACACCATCGAACAGTACACGCCACGCGAGCGCTCCCAAATTGTTGAAATTCACAATCAATAAAAGAAGTCAATTGTGAAAACTCAACGTGCGTATAAAAAATTAAATAATGTGAAAAGTGCGCCTTCTAAGAGTACCATTAAACGTTTGTACGAAAGGTTTTCGCCTGGTGATGCTCTTTCTAATCCAAATAGGCCAAATCAAAACCGACCAAGGCGATCGGATGAGAATATTGCTCTTGTACGGGCCAGTGTGTAGACGTCGCCAAGGACAACCCAAATGGGCATTGCTCGCCCAACTTTACAACGAATTATCCACATTGATTTGCATTTATTGCCGTATAAGATTGTGCAAAGATTGTTGCCTGCGGACAAGCCTCGTCGATTGGAATGGGGCCAAAGAGCCATCGAAATGGCTGAAGATCCGTCGAATATGGGCAACCCTGTACTGAGATGTGGATATAGGAAAGCGTATTAAAATACAGCGACTGCGCAAGCTTGGCCATATCTCGAAGATGAACGAAAGTGCTCCCTCACGGCAGTCCTTCGAGAAGTAGCACACTGGTGAACGACAAGGAAGAGGACTAAATGAGGCATAATCTGGCAGCACTCTGGCGGCAGCAACCAGCGAACCGAACTACATGGTGCAATGTTTTAGATTCGACCAAAACCGACATTCAGTTTCAGTATCGATTTATTTAGAGTGGCCCAGAAAGGGTTAGCGGCCCTGAATTCAAAACTTTAATCATTAAATAAATGTATCGCCTCAAAGAGCAACAGCAGCTGATTTTGCCTGAAAGCTGCTAGCAGAATTTGACAAATTAAAAAATATTGAGAATCTCGTAGGAGGTTCGAAAAAGCATCTGTCTCAACTCCTTGCTCAATTCTATAGGCGTAGATATGCCATTTGATGATGCCCAATCTCAATTACATAGATGCTGATTGGAGGATGGCAGTAGGTGCATATTTCGAACTTTGTCAGAATAGTGCATATGGGCCTATTGAAATTGATTGGCATTTGTTTCGAAATTTTATGAAATGAAAGCAACTTCAAGATTAGCAAATAAGTACTACTTGCCTACCCCAATAAAACTGAACTCATCCTATTTACCAGGAAACACAAAATTCCAAATATAACTCCTCCGACTCTGGGTGGAACGGCACTGTCAATTAGTGATGAGGCCCGCTACTTAGGCCTAATACTAGACCGAAAGCTAACTTGGAAGGCAAATGTCGAAGATAGAGTAAAAAAGGCGACAATAGCACTATACTCTGGTAAACAGCTGATAGGACTAAGTTGGGGTCTCTCCCCATCTATCGTATACTGGCTTTACACGGCAATTGTCAGACCAATCCTAACATACGGAATATTAGTATGGTGGCCAGCTCTAGATAAATTGTACATTAAAAGAACCATGGCACACGTACAAAGAATGGCCAATCTTTGCATCTGCGGGGCCCTCAGAACCACACCCACAGATCAACTAAATATTATGCTTAACATTTTACCAATAGAGCAGCACGGTAAGCAAACAGCTGCCAAAGCAACTCTCAGACTAAGAGAAATCGGTCTACTCAGAACGAATCAAAGAGGACACTCTTCAATTTTAGATCAATTCTCCTGCATTTCCAGCACAACGGATTTCTGTAAGACCAAGGACATCAATTTTAATAAATCCTTTGTCACAGTATTTCCTTCCAAAGAGGAATGGGATAACGGGCTTATTGACAAGAAAAATGACTTAAACATCTACACAGATGGCTCAAAACTGGACAACAAAGTAGGTGGAGGAGTCTACTCCGATAAACTCGAAGTATGCCAATCATTTCGCTTACCTGATCATTGCAGTGTATTTCAGGCGGAAGTCACTGCCATAAAAGAAGGGAAATAAAAACGAGAGTATTATCCACAAATGAAGTCTTCATTTACTCGGACAGTCAAGCAGTAATAAAAGCGCTTGAATCAAAAACGCACTCGTCAAAAACAGTTCTAGAATGTTTTAAACTACTAAATGACGTATCTAAGTGCTACAAGGTGCACCTTATCTGGGTACCAGGCCACAGGAACATTGCAGGAAACTGTAAGGCGGATAAACTTGCACGAACCGGTGCAACGCTCGATCTCGAACCGGATAAGGCGCTGATACCCATGCCCATAGCCACTTGTAAATTACTTATAGACAGGGGAACCATCAAAAAGGTAAATATAAGCTGGCAAAACCTCTCAACATGCGAACTGCAGACAGACATGGCCGAACTGGAACAGCGGTCGATCGAAGATCTTGCTAAGATTCAAAGAGAATCTATAAGAAAAATGATAGGTGTATTAACTGGTAATTGTTTAATAGGCAGTCACGCTAGAAGGTTAGGACTCCCGTACCTCGATTTCTGTAGAAGCTGTTTTAATACAGAAGAAGAGGAAACAGTCAGACACCTTTTATGTGAAGGTGAAAGTTTAGCTATGAGAAGGCTGTGCACTCTTGATACAACATTTTTAACCGATGTAGCGGACATAACGCATCTAAAACTATCGAAGCTCTGCTCGTTTAGTAAAGCTACCGGATGGTTTGAAAAGGAACACATAGAGTAAGGATAAGCTCCAGTGGTATCACAATGGACCTGCCGAAGGTCTAAGTGTGTCTTACGACAACCACCCTACCTACCTACCTACCTAACTACTTTCTCAAAAGTTTCAACCACTTTATTTTCTTAACTAATTTAGGAATCCATAGAAATGTTACATTAAATATTTCACTACGAAGATAAAAAAGCAAAAATGGCATGAGTAAAAAATGTAGCTAAATAAAGCAGCAGCACAATAAAACCATTAATTACAGTAAAGAAAAAATTGGTTAATACGCACACACATACATATGCACCCCCAACACATACAAAAATCCACCAATGTGAAGAAAAAGCCTGTTGATAGAAACCAACTCACCGAGTCCAAAACCAGTTCGAGGAAAATGCATTTAATGAAGCAAACTTTCACACCCTGCCGTTAATTTCCTTTAGACTATTTAACGTGTTTCTGTGTGTGTGTCTACTAGGGCATAAGTATACCTGTGTGTGTGTTTGATGTTAGCATACGCTCAAAAGTTATGCAAAGTTTGCGCATGCCACACATACTTTGTCTCCACCAATGCCACTTTTTTTATTTTTAATTTTTTTCATAGCGAAGTGCCGTTAAGAGTTTTTGCTGAAAGGACGTCGCAGCAAAAGCTTTGAAGGCTGCAAGCAGAAAGAAATGAAGAGCAAGAAAAATAACTAAAAGTCTAAAAAGTGTAAATATTTATACACTCACACACACATGCATCCATTAGAGCAAATTGGTTAGAGGTGAGGAGAACTTGCCAGGTGTCACTGTCAACAATGACATGTTGAAGAAGCCTGTGATAAGAGCCAGAAGAGAGAGAAGAGCAAGCGCTTCAGATATTAGTATAAGCTACCAAGAATTTTAAGGAAAGGAACTAACGAAAGTGGATAGAAAATGTGAGAAAAAATGGAAAGCAGATAAAGGATGATTGGTGAAGGGTCAGGTGCAGCTGAAGTGCTTATAGCTTGCCAACTGGGCAGTTTGTGGTAAGTCACTCAACTCAACAAAGTCGGAGATATACAGTGCAGCAACAACAACAAAAACAATGTAAACTTTTCGACAACGCAATATTGACAACTTCATCATGCAAAGGAAGTGCAGTTGAATGCCACATAACCGAAATATGTGAGAGCATACGAACACACATACAACACATATACAAATATGTGTGCGCATGTGTATGTGGTAGAGTGAACGTTAGCACCGAAATAAAGTAAGATTTCATAAGAATTAAGTTAGTGTCACAGCTGGAGTACACACAGGGACATAGGTATATGAGTGTAGGTCCACATATATTTCGCTACGGTTGTTATAATAAAAGCGAACGTGTGATGAGGTAGGAGACAGGATTATTTACTGTAGGTCCTTTTAGGGTATTGAGCATTTAAAAAGTGCAGCTGTTGCCGCTCATGCTGGTCATGTTGATGTGTAAGAGCGGAAATTGCAATGATTGTCAACAAGGTTGGCTACAATAGCAACAATTTTCTTGTAGAGGAAAATCAGCGCCAACAATGCCATGTTGCCAACAGCAGCAGAAGGGCACACAGGTGATGTTGCAAGAATATTGTTATTACACACAATGCAATTCAATTAAATATGTATGAGTGTACATGTGAGTGTGCACGTATGTGTGTGTGCGCTTTCATGTCAATATCACCAACTTGCTTATTGGAATGAAGTGCCTACGCCTGGGTGTATGCAACTGTTTCGGCAAAGTTAAATAAGAATTGCCATTGTCTGGCAGCAATCATGGATGCTAAGAGGCACCGAATTCTGTGCCAAAATAAAACAACTGGAACTGTAATTGTGTATGTAAGAATAAATAAGAACAGTAGGGTGGCTTTAAGATTTATATCATGCCGTAATATCTACTGCAACGGTGCAAAAGATCGAAATCGACCGCTTGCATCGAGCTGATAATCCGTTTGGTGCAAGAATGGAACGCTGGATTTAAGTAAAATTCAAAGCCCGAGTTTATTAGATTAAATTAGATTAGATTAGATTAGATTAGATTAGATTAGATTTAGATTTGATTAGATTAGATTAGATTAGATTAGATTAGATTAGATTAGATTAGATTAGATTAGATTAGATTAGATTAGATTAGATTAGAATAGATTAGATTAGATTAGATTAGATTAGAATAGATTAGATTAGATTAGATTAGATTAGAATAGAATAGATTAGATTAGATTAGATTAGATTAGATTAGATTAGATTAGATTAGATTAGATTAGATTAGATTAGATTAGATTAGATTAGATTAGATTAGATTAGATTAGATTAGATTAGATTAGATTAGATTAGATTAGATTAGATTAGATTAGATTAGATTAGATTAGATTAGATTAGATTAGATTAGATTAGATTAGATTAGATTAGATTAGATTTCGCATCTGGCCTTCAATAGGCAAGAGATTTTATAATTTTGAATCGTTTCGTAGAAGTAGCTTTTACCAATATTATGATCGAGTTCCTTGTGAACGCGAGTACCCTTCAAAGCTCTTCCCCACAATCTCGGTTTATTCCTCGAGCTCACAGTTGAAAGAAGTACATGCATCTATGATAGTATTCCACAGCCTCCTATATGATTTTATCGTAAGAAATATTTAGATTTACTTTTCTTTTTAGGCGCTGAACTATTTTTGCCCATACATTTGTGTTTGTAGGATAATTTTTGGGCATTTATGTGGCAATCTATTAGCATCATAGTCAAATAAGGACTTATGGAAAAGTCTTAGCTGAAGTTAAGTC
>JAYXIM010037584.1:0-17826 GCA_037575425.1 Anastrepha fraterculus | reverse complement strand
TTCAAAAGTTAACTTTACACTCATAATGCACCCACAGTCGCTGCTTTTTTTCGCAGCCAAATCTGCCTGTTCATTTAAAGTGATACCGACATGGCCAGGCGTTCAGACTACGTGCACACTGAGGAACCCATACTCAAGAATTTTGCGATTAAAGATAGCAACACAACAGTTGTTGGAGACTGTTTTTTCAATAAACTGCTCGCCGTTAAATTGTCCTTAAAAATACAGATCCTTTGATATACGAAATCATTGGGCTTTGATTAGCGCCCACAGTTCACCAAAGGTGGGGGACGTGTGCATTTCAAGCTTAGAAAAGTATTCTAATTTATTGACCGTATTTACAATGCCACACCCAACCGCATTTGCAGTCACTGAGGCATCTGTTGCAAGAAGATAATCAATGAGTTTTTACAGATTAATAGCTTTTAGCTCCTGAACAGTCAATGTTTTTTGGACACTGATAGCGTATCTGTGACAATAGTCGTGTTTTTACTTCTCCCAATCTTCTTCCTCAGTGCCATTAAAGATTTTCTTAAATTTTTGAAACTCAGGATTTGTTTGCTTAATTTTGAAAATTTCGTTTGCAGAGAGCTAAAGAGCCCTCCACGATATATAATGCTCTTCAATATTACACGATCTTACCGTGTCAACTAAAATTTTTATCCTTGCAAGATTTTGTACAAGGATGTGGTACGATTTTTATACCATCGCGCATGGAGTGCGAGGATTATTTATGAAACTCATTGAAACAAGTTTTTGTTTTGCTGAGGCAAAGTGGCACATTACAACTTGAGCACATCCATTGAGTCCTTCTTTGGTGGCTTGTCGTGCTGCAGTACGCACATCTACGTAAGGTTGTTCTGACTGGTTAGTAAGATGACGAGGATCTACATACGGTTTGTTTTTCTTTATGCGGACTCTAACTTGCTTTTTATTTTTGGTTCCAAGAGTAGGTGGTGAGGCTGAACTGCATAGTATTGAAATCAAATCAAGTTTGAAGTCCTTAAGGGGAAAGTGGTACCCTATACTTTTAGAAATAATAAAAGAATTTACGACTGCAATATCAAGAAAGTGAAAAAATATTCGGTGCCACCACTTGCGGCTTTTTCTGTTCAGCTCGTAGTACTTCTTTAGCCGATCTAACTTGTCAACGTTATTCATGTGCATATTATAGTCGTGTATTATTTCAGGCTTTTCGATTTCTTTGACAGAACCAACGCTTTTGCGTTGTTTTACCTTTACAAATTTACTCGGATGATGAAAGTTAGATAAAGCTGTAACCTCTCTTTTGTCAATCCATTTCATAAATCGTATACCAGAATCACTAATTTGACCATAATAGTCGCCCCGTTTTAACTGCTTTCCAGGTCTAATATCGGTAGGAAGAAATTTTCGATTGGTTCGCACTGTTCCGCATCCATTTATCAACTGCTTTTTCAGTTCAAGAATCAAGTTGAACGAAGTGAAAAAATGATCGAAAAACACTTTATGGTGTTTCCCCCAAAATCTGTAGTTAAGCCGAGAACGACCCGTTCTCCAAGTTTTTTTTCGACTAGATCTCCTTTTTTAGCCGTATATAGTATATCTCGAACCCTGCTTAAGTTTTTTAGCCATTGTCATTTACATACGTATATACCGCGCGGTGGTATACTTTTTGTACCAGGAATTTTAAACACTTTCCACACCAAGCGTTTTGATTATTTTTATTCCATTGGCTGAGAAATTAATTCATTAACACTTTATTTTATTAAAATTGTAGGAAACCGATACTGTACGTGCTTTTATTTACAAAATATGATAAATTCTGAGTAACACTTTATTCCTCAATATTCTACTCATTTTGCGTGTAAAAATCATATATTATATATTTATCTCTTTCAAACACTTGTTATATTTTTTTTTAGAAAATATAAGCTTAAATTAGTCTGTATAAGTGGTAAAAGAATTATTCCAATGCGCATAAAATGCAGGAAAAACATTTAAATAAGTGGTATAAATTTTATACTAGCGCCCCGGAAAGAGTTAACACAGTAAACGTTTTAACTGTTCGGCGGGTTTTAACGGCCTTAACGTTGCAGCGACTGGAACCGGTGGTTTGCAACAGTCGGAGTGGTAGGCGTAGTTAACATTAGGGTGGATAAATATTTATTACACTTTAGGGTGTGGCCTAAACATGCCGGATTGGAGTGGACTCGTAGAATCGCGAGTCCGCCAGTCGCATATGGACGTAGGGCGCCGCTATAGTCGGGTCGACGCTTCTAAAGGGGCTGACACGCTGGAAGCCCGGTACGACCGCAGCATGTGTGGGAACGAGCTTGTTGTTGCCGTTTTGTCCCGCAGAAAAAATAACTTGCGTATATATGTTTCTAATTTTTAAACACACGCAACCACCACGTACCTTGAAACTATCCCTCACGAGCCCAGTGGGCTACATATTGCTGGAACGACTCAGCAACGAGGACTGTCACTTTAGCGACTTTCTGAAAAAATGATGGAGAATTTTTTATGATGATACAACGACAACACCTTTTAATTACCACACCTAGCTTGACAAAATAGTTTTCATGAAATTTTTACTGCTCCCACTGATTTATTTATTTATTTTGATGAGGTTGTAATGAAATTACCTATCTAGAACTCAAATTCTTATACTATACCATCTTAAATCTAATGTGAGACAGATATGTGATGACCATAAGTTTAAATATAAAAAGTTGTACTAAAAATTCAAATGAAAAATTAACATAAAATAACAGAAATTATTATTCCTTACGTTTTAGAAACTCAACAATGTAGTTTTGTGTAATAACAGAAGAGAAGGAAATGGAGAAGCGAGAAAAGTTAATTTGCTATCACATTCATCGTATAGAATTAAAGTAAATATGTATTTTAATATTCATTACAGTCTTAACAATATCAAGAATTGAATGCCAGAACCTCGCAGCACTAACGAAAAACAGCTTCGAAGAGAACAAATGTGTTTTATTTTTCAAATTTTTCTTTTATCTAAAACACAAACACAAAACACAATATAATCCTTAAGATTTATGTATGCATATCTAAATCTGTAATAATTGCAACACATCACACTTGCAAAAACTAATACTAAATATTTTCTATACATTATTACATTTTCATTTTGGCAATACTAAAAACGCATTGCTCTCATTGAAATTATAAATTGAAATGCACCACTGTGCAGGCTCTTTAACTTATCCTTGTTGAACAATTGCGATAGTATGCGAATTTTCGCTGTGTAGTCTTGCCGTCCTGCTCACAGCAATCGCTTCTACTGAATTGTACAGTCGGATAAACTTCTTCCCATTCGGCTTCGGAGCGACTCAGCACACCTTTTGGACGTACGTGCCCTTGCTGTTGTTGGTGTTGATACTGGTTGTGCTGCTGTTGCTTTTGATGTTGTTGGCTCGCCATCATGGTGCTGCCTATTTGATCCTCAACTGGTAATGGATTATTCAACATTTGGGTGACACTACGTGACAGCAGCACAGGTTGTATGCGATTGTAGCCATTGCAGCTGGGCTTATAGCGTGCAAATTTCGTCGACAGCCGCTCCATTTCATCGGACATCCATTTGTGAACCGATTTTGTTGGCATTACGAGTTTTGCAATGCGGGTTCTACTAACGGTATAAAATTCTAATTTCGAAATTAATTTTCCTAACTGTTCGAACGCTGAAAACGTACTAAAAGTGCAGGGAGGCCAAACGCTTGGTTTTATACGAAAAATGCAGGCATAACATACATTTGATTGCATAGGCATTTAGTGATGAAAATTACCCTTCACAGCAGAAAAATGCAACCGTTATTAAATTTGAAATTACAGAGCAACGGTGTACGATTTTTATTCAAAAGAATATTAAATAATTTAATTTGCTTACAGTTGGCAACATTTTTAAAATCGTTACAAAAATGTGCATGTATTAAATGTAAAATCAAGAAACATTTGTCCATTTATAAGTGTATTTTTGATATGTCTAATACTTATAATGATAAAAAATCTGTTAATATAAAAACTATAAAAACACGGTCACAAATTTTAGCAAAATTTAAGCATACTTGCTTTTTAAATTTATTTATTTTATCGATCAGAAATCTTTTGCCAGTTTTATATTGTAGCCATTATTCCATCAGTAAACGCTTCTGAGATTCTAGAAATGTAAAACAACTTAACTTCATTAGAGATTAGTACAACATAGTATGAATTAGGTTTATTTCAAACAAGAAAAAATGCCCTTTTTAATCAACTTTAATTTATTTAAAATATTTTCTCTATTTTTTCTATCTCTATATTATAATTGCTCGTAAATTTTTTGTAGGCTTAGTCGCATCTTCCCCGATATTACAGAGAAAAAGTAAAATGTGACGAAACTGTTCAAATATATTTTCGACAATGAAATAAAAGAAGAGGAGCTACGTCGATTCGCTTGTCAACCTAATTCAGAATCGGAATGCTGAATAACATCTGCAGACTTCCCCTGAAGTAAGAGGCGCGTCAGAACTCCTTTCCGATATGCCACGTCCATTTATAAGCGACCTAGTTCAAAGAGTGGTTACATCTCTGCTTGCCTTAGTATTGATATTTACTAATGCCGTGCTCATCTAAATCAACTAAGTACTAATTCAAGGTACTCGTAAAAAACGTCGAAACACCGAAAGAGCCCTTTGTCGAATTGTTAACCTCCTCTTTCGCATAAAAGCGCTTAAAATTCATTTACTGCAAATATTGTGTGGTGTCTGCTATCGATCTGGCGGTGAAGCCTTTTACCGCCGTTTTGCGCTTGGCTTGTTTGAGGGTGTTTTGGAGGTGTGAAATTGCATCAGAAGATGGATATGCAAATGTAAGTGGTTCATGAACATTGCGACCGACCGGCTGGTGTAAATAAAGAGTGCATAATTGCAAGGTCGATTACAGCACTGCTTGTCTTTTTCTTTTAACCGTTATTGCTTGGTTCTTTTGCCTATTATATACAGTACCAAAGGTCATTAAGATCATGGAAGCGTAATTTTGGGTTGTTCAAAAAATGTATGCATTTTTAAATAGCTAAGTTTTATTAAAATTCGAAAGGGTGACAATTTTTGAATAAAATCTCAATTTATTTTATTAAAAGTACACTTCGGTAGTTATTAAATTTATGTGAAATTGAAATTGAAAAAATAACAACAACCCAGTTAGCCCAGTTAGGAAGCTAACGCGACTTCACTGATATTAAATACGAAGTAACACAAAATCAAAACGCATTGGTGTTCTTGTTATAAGAAGTTAGCTTGCCGTTGAAAACTTTCGAGTGCATTTCTGTACTTAGCATTTTTGGGCCTACTTGCCTACACCTAAAGTATTTGCATTGTTTATCAGCTTTAACACAGTCTTTTGCAAGGTGAGGGGATGATAACTTATAATACATACTTCTTTATGTTCACGCTATTAAAGAATTAGTAAAATTCATAAAATTATTAATTCATTCAAGCTATGTTTATTGTTAAAAAAAAAAAATGAAATTGTATTGATAATAAACTCATTGAATACCAAAATTCACATGAATACCTGTATTGTTCGCAACTAGCAGACTTCACAGAAGCGAAATTTGCTTTGTTGTCTCTGAATGTCTCTGATACCACATCGCTCATGTATGAGGCGAGAGAATACAACAATACTTCTAACAAAATGTGATCCTTGTTTATGGAGGTTTTAGTTTTACATAAAGCAATAGTCTCCTCAACTTGATAGGCTAGGATTGCCTTGCCTACTGCTTCCTTCATAGAATTCTTCATCACTGACTGTTTATTTGGTACCATTGAGAAGATAAATCCTCCTCTGAAATAACTTTCGAAGTCATTATAGCCTAAAGAAATCATGTGTTTCAATGAGACTGGTCTATTAATGTTTGGGAATTTAGCTAAAGCAGGAAAGCCAACTTCCTTGGTTGAGCTATTGTTTCCCTGTTTGATTGAGCTGCATTTACATTCTTGGTGATGCGGTATATCTTAATCAGTTCTGAAATATATCGTTAAGTATCTTGCTTGACTTTTCCAGTTTTTGATATGATGGATGATCCTCTAGACAACGTTAAGACAACAAGGAAAGTTATTTGTTTCTTTCTCATTTCTGTTTCTGGTTGCCACTAATACCCGTATATAATTAGGATCAAAGCCTTGATATGATACGGCACTCATAATTTCTTGCATCTCGTCCTCTTCAGATAAGTAAGCAATCATGGTTGCTATAAAATCATCCGATTTAGGTGTTTTAGTTTCCAAAGTTATGACATCAATAGTCGAAGGTCAGCTTCCAGCTGCTTCTGTGATCTCAGAGCCTCTGTCGAATCCCGGTCGTGCATATGCCATTTTCACACTACTATCACTGGAACTTTCTATTGACCAAGATGAAATACTCTTACTATCAGACTCAGAGAGTTTAGAATAAAGAGGTTTTAGTGATTTAGAAGGTGATGGGCAAACACAAGGGATCAAATGACAGTGGCAAGACTCATTTAAACTTTCTTTTAATTGAGACTGATGCTTCTTCCTTATTGAAGTGGTTAAATTTGCCTTCCGTTTTAAAACACGGAACTCAGATAGTTGTGCTTTAAGACCGATACGTGTTGTGCGGTTTCCTGGAAAGAGTTTTCTAAGAACTTTTTTAGATTTCCTTCACTGTCTGGTAGTTTTAACACATTGCTGCCCGCTAATATTTTGCTGAAATTTCCTATAAGACCGGTGATTTTAGAATTGGCAAATTTCTTTGCGAGGCCTACGGTAACTTTTTTCACATCAATATATTTAAATTTTTCCTAATATCGGTGTTCCATATAATGGATCTGTCGACCAAAAACTACGTAATGTAGTGTTTTTGACCTGACTCGTTAAAATTATAATACCAATAAATCGCTTAATTTCACGAATAATAGCATCAATGAGTTTTTCTCAATTTTATACCTACGTTTTTGTTGGTGATAGTATCTAATTGTTTCACGGCACAAATATTATGTCACTATCTAAACTTTCTTAACTTTTCTATATCACTATCCGAATCACTGTTCTCACTTTCACAACTACTCGGTACATTGAAAAAATATTCATAAAAGTCCTCCGCAAAAATTTCTTCCTTATCCGTAACGAAGGTATTATTGTATTATTACAGGCATACATTAGGTAGATTGTCTTTTTCTTCCCAAAACCATTGATTTAATTCCTCAGGATAAGATTCACTGTCACTGCTTGAGAAGCATCTTGTACGTCTTTTGCATCTTGGTTTTATCTCACTAACATTATTAAGTTCGCTATAGTTTTCATCATCTTCATTTTGAAAGCCACTGAATCACTAAAAAATTCTTCGTCAGATTGAGCTCAATCACTCTTTTCAATTAAACTTTGGCTATCACTTTCAAAGAATATGTTGCTAATTTGTGCCATTTTGGGTGAGTATAGCACATGGTATCAGTTCATAAAGCTGTACTTATATACATATATTATACTTCAATGACGATAGGTCCTAAGGTTGCAAAGTTGTCTTCGAAATCTAAGTTCCCCCTAATCCTTGACCGACGTATTAATTCCAGTACAAATAAAACTTCGTCCCATAATGGGTTGTTCCTTTGCTGTGTTGATCGTTTTGCGCCCTCAAGTTGGGTTGGCTTAGTATTGGAATCTTCTTTACCTTTGATAGGCCGAAGTTCTCAGCTCGGCTTCTGTATGAATGAATACGAGTACTAGACAAGAAATTCAAACGTACTGTTACGAATTTGAATAATTCCTCTGAGTTCGATCACTGGATTGCCAATTAACAGCAACCTTTAAAGTATTATTTATGCTTCTTCCCATATCCTCACGGCGCTCATAAATATGGCCAGTCCGAATATCTCCTGGGTAAGAGCCCGGTATCATTTCCTAATCTGTTTACCAACTAGTAAAGAGCTAGCGGTTTTCCATAGTGACCTTTAGACTATCCCCAAGGATGCAGATTAATTTAAGAGATTCTGCAACACAGACGCGTAATCCAAATCAATCTCACGTTTGGCAGACTGTTTCGATTGAAAGTTAATAACATCACGATCATCCAGATGTGTACTCTTACACTCTCCAAACAAATAGACGACTCCCATATAGGCTTCGGGATCAGACAAAGGTTCGGGAGAACGGAACCTAGTGTGTTCACCATCAACAGATGTGATACGGCCTATTGTAGGAAAGCTTGGGCATCGAATATCAGCTGGATCTCAAGATATAACTTGCGATATTGAGCCAGTTCATTTGGACGACCAGAACGTTTTTCATCTTTGAGTGAAAAATCACCAGAACGAAATTTGGCAAACCAATCTTGACACTGGCGCTCTTTTAAGGCTTCGTCACCATAAACAACACATAACTTTTTATGAGCTTGCGATGCGGTTTCCCCTTTGCGGAAATAAAAAAGCAAAATATGACGAAAATAACGAACCGATAATAATATAAATAACAAACGAAAACTACCGAACCGATCAAAAAACTTTTTTTTCTGATTGACAGCTGAATTGCCAACTATCAAATAACAAAATGTGTTTTACATTTGTACTACGTCTGCAAACCTAAAAATTCAAATGAAGCCATCTATGAATTCCGAATTTGTTGATATTATTGATTTTGTTATATAAAACATATGAATTGTAGAGTGCAATGTCAAGCATGTAGAAAATATTTTCTTATATCCTTTGATATACTTTCGCATAACCGGTATGCATGACGAGTGTAGCTCGTCATTGTGCGATATGGTATGAAAAACCAATAACGAGTTAGACCCGTCATTTTACCGGGAGGGTTTAATTCTTGCTTCCGTCCTTCGTTGAATCTTCGTTGAATGCGAACCTGTTTCTGTTGCCTGTTTGCTGATTCCGCTGCTTTTGTGTTCGCTGTGTAGGGCTGGTTGGTGCTTGAGTGCTGGGTAAAAATTCTGTATTCATCGGATGGCGACGCAGTTTGAAGGAATTGTATATGGATCCCCCACGGTCGCTCCGATGATATTTTGATTTCATTTTGATGCAGGGAAAGAAAAAAGTGTATCAGTATGTTGTTATCAACAATTTATTTTGTATTGCGATATACATAAAATATCTACATACAATAATACACATACATATAATGTTTTTTTGCGTCAAGTCGTGTGGCACCCATACATCGAGCTTCTTTTTGAATCCAAGCTTCTTCAAATGGTTTATAACGGTTTCATGACTCATGCCCAGCTCTTGGCCGATGCTACGGCTGCTACTATGCCGGTCTCTTTCGATCAATTTCCTCATCTTACGATGGCTGACACGCCCTTGTTCTCTAGTCCTCTATGGAAGTAATGCGAAATTTAAATTTTACAACGAAAGTAACCTCGCTGAACAGCGTTTAACACAGTTAACATTTAAACTGTTCAGCGGGGAAATGCCTGGGTTAACGGCCTTGACGTTGCAGCGACTAGAAACGGTTGTTTGCAACAGTCGGAACGGTAGGCGCGATTAGGGTGGCTAAAACTTTATAGGAATTTGGGGTGTGGCCTAAATAGCTTGCTTGCTTTATTTTCCGCACTTAATCGCTCTACTATTAGTTTATACGTTCCCACGCTTAACTTAACCCTTACACCATTGAGTCAGTAATAACATAGAGCTACAATATCGAACAACAGTTATTTTGTATGTGGGGTGCCAGTATTGGCACTTTCCATGTGATATATCCACTCAAATATGTTTCCCCGCTCCTTTTTGTAAAGGAAAGAACAGTGTAGGCAAGTCATCGTGTCGAGTTATCAAGGCGACCAAATGATGCCTTTGTTCGTATAAGTTAAATAAAACTATATTTAATTTAAATAAAACTATACTTTGTTTATTATTTTTTATTATAATTTTATTGTAATTTTATTAGTGAAATTTATAATTTGTTATAATTTTAATATAAACGCAGATGCAACTGCTTTTAGTGAGTGGTACTATACGACTGAATTTGGAAGTGAACTTTAAAAATATTTAAGAAGAATCTACTCAGCTTAGGTCCGCGAGCTATGCGTAGCGAAAAATATTTATTTCGCTTGAAATTTTTGTGTCGCTAACTTATACACAAAGCGTAAAGGACGCGGAGTGCTGCGGCTCAATATAAACAGTGGACAAAAAATAGTTCAACTGCTGCGAGAACGTCGTCAATGAATGGTATTCATAAACTGGTTCCGGTGCTAGAGTTTTTGCTGTCCTATACAAGCAAATTTCTTAAATAAATATATGTATATTTTTATTTAATTTAATACTCACATCATACTAATTTACCGTATTTTTATTAATTGGTAAAGTAAAAGTGTTTATCCGTTTTGAGCTTTATTTTGAAACTTTTCTTCGACAATCTAAATGCGTCGAAACAAACTTTTCTAAAAACCTATGAAGCGTCGCTATGAATGAACTCGGTGGTGCTACTATACGAATTTTGTATTAAGGCGTAGCCATTCGAACTCAGTGATGCCTTTTCCGTATAATCTACGAAAATTGTTGTACGTTGCAGGTCGAAAATCGTAATAAACCATCGCATGAAAATTTTCACGAGTTAATTCCTTCTCTTAGGCGATATGAATTCTTAACTCACTGAAAAATGGTCAAATAAAGCTCGTAGGTAAAACTAAATACGAGTGAAAAAAAGATTTAGTTCTAAATATACCAAAATGTATTACTTTATGAATTACAAGTTTTTCAATCTCCTCTCTCACAGAAACTTTCATTTGCCAATCCTCATATGTGACTGGGAAATGAGAAATTGTCCTAGTTGTCTTTGGTTAATGTTCAAGGTTGTCGTAGTATGATAATCTCTTCAAAATAAATTGTCCCCTTTAAAACTGGCTCTCGGTGATGCACGTCGAAAATCGTAATAAGCCATCGCATGAAAATTTTCACGATTTAATTCTATCTCTTAGGCGATATGAATTCGTAAGTGAAACTAAATACGAGTGAAAAAAGAAAAAAACCATTTGGTTCTAAATATACCGAAATTTATTAGTTTAGAAAGTGCTTTAGTGTTTGATTCAAGGTGGGTGTATTATAGGTGACAGCATTCACCCAGTTGAATTTTTCGCCGTAGATATGGCTTACGTCAAAATGATATGCTTTGTTTGCTTGGTATGTTTACATTTGTGCTTACTGAGCTATTGGTGCAAATGAAACATTTATTTACGTTTGCCAATCTATTGACTCGCAGTTGTCCTTTAATTTAATTCATTTCAAATTTTAGGACATTTTATTGTGGTTGTTAGGACATTTTTTTGCGTTATGTTTCTCTATTTTAAACTTTTTCGCGTCCAAACTTCACTCTGTACATTCAATTTCACCTTATGCATACCCGAATTAGATTAACTGATTATGCGTTTTGATAAAAAAATATAATACTTTCATCAAAGTCAAATAAGACG
Source organism: Anastrepha fraterculus (assembly GCA_037575425.1). Lineage (NCBI taxonomy): Eukaryota > Metazoa > Arthropoda > Insecta > Diptera > Tephritidae > Anastrepha > Anastrepha fraterculus. The sequence goes on along the minus strand of JAYXIM010037584.1, from coordinate 6,408 downwards.
CGACGTGTATATGTCAGTGGCAAGAATCAACTGATTATCTTTATTCAAAACAATTAAATGAATACATTGATTGCTTAACTTACATACAACTTAACGTTAGCACGAAGCGCGGAAGGTTTTTAAAAAATAAACCAGCTTGCTTGGTGTTTCAATAATAAGTCTGCCCTCTTTATTCATTCCTTCCTATTTATAACATATTTTCTTACTAATACATTCGTAACCCTAGCTTATATGTGTAAGGCTTAGGATTCTATGTTTATCTTAATTCTATGGAAAGCGGACCATAAGTGTTAGGTGACGGCCGCTTCCCTCATTGGCAAAGTGTCAATGACATATTTGACACTTTCGCTATTAATACATAAGTGCTTCTATTATTTATTGGGAATTTGTGTGTGGTCTTAAATTATGGTTAAATGTTTACATTATTGGTAATTTGAGTATGGTCTTAAATTATGGATTTGTGTGTGGTCTTAAATTATGGTTAAAGGTTTACATTATTGGTAAGTAGTGTGTGATATGGGTGGTGTTAACTCCCCCTTCTAAATCGAAGCGTCCCGTCTTCGAATATAAAGCTGTTAAGTGGTTGATTTGATTTGACAACTTCAATAATATTTTTTCTTTTTCTTTTGATTTTTTCAATTGAATTTGAAAATTAATATAAATAATCAATTTATAGACAAAATATGTTGTTATTGTTATTAATACCAAAGCCGTAAATGACCACCAAATGGGGTTTCTTTTTATTTCCTGTTTCATTGGAGTAAGTATATTAACATTGTCCAATTTCAGATCAATATTTTTTGTTTCAATGTATTCTTTTACAAAAAATGGTTTAAATTTTCCATCTTTTAAATAGTTTAAGATTTTTCCTGTTGGATTTTCGTATTTTTTACTATCAATTGTTACATTATCCTGAAATGTTATCAAATAAACTCCATCTATTGTATGATTATTTACTGTATGAGTGCCTGATGCAATTATAGCACCATCTTTTACAATTTTTATTAGCTCATTTTTTTCATTTATTTTTGTACAATTAGCGTGTCTATTATTCAACATATCTGACAAACATGTATTATTTTCATTTATCATACAAAATGCATCATTTAATTCTTTTTTACAAAATTTTACTGAATAAAATTTATTTTCACATTTTATTATTTCATTTTCAATCCACAATTTTCCATCTTTCTGTGCCACAGCTATTGCCTTAAATAATTTACATACATTTTTTACTTTTGGATACTTAATATAAATAACTATTAAATTGTTTTTTTGTGCAATTTTAAAGTTTGAAACGTCCATAAGGTCTGATATTGTTACATTAACTCTTTCTTCGCTAACTATTTCTTTTATTTCTGCTATATCCAAAATTAATGGATTCAATATTCCTACTTTTGACAATGTAATTGTTTCCACTGTATTTTCAAGTTCATTAATTATTAACTTATTTCTTTGTTTTAATATAGTTTTTTCATTAGAGCTACCTTGTAATTGTTTTAATATCCGTGTTAATTCCTTAATTGTTTTAAATATTTGAGAATTTGTTGTAAACTGTTTATTGTTATTTTCTATTAAATCATTTACTTTATTTGTTATTTGCATAAAATCATCATGATCAGGTGTACCGGTAATCCATTTCCAAACCGTCCCAAGTTCATTAATTCCCCTTTTTGATCTATTATTAATTTTTAATTTTCCTAACAATGTTTCTATTATTTGTATTTCAAAATCCATACTTGAGTCTTCAAGTAATATTATCTCCTTGCTGTTTCTATAGTTTTCTACAATGCTTTCAAATAATGACAGATTTGTTAAATGGTATATTGACCCATAACTTTCAAAAATCGCTGCATCTTCCTCCTCTACAAGTATATAGTTTTCTCTTGTATAATCAATTATGTCTGATGTGATTATGGTGACATATAACATTATTAATGAAATTTGTATAAATTTCCCCATTTTTCCTATAATACAATAAAATTAAACTTTAATATTGTCCTTATGAATTATTCTGTTTCTGCTTTGTATTTTAACCCTATTCCCTAAATCTTCTACTACTATTTGTCTTTTATATTTGGGTTTTAGTTTATTCCTTTCCCCATATAACTTTTCATATATAACCTCTCCTCTATGATAATTTTTTTTAACCCGTTTTTTGTTGTGATGCTCCAACATTTTTTCCTGAGCATTTTTTAACATATCCCTCATATTTCCATGTGCTTCCCTATTAAACAAAATATTACAAGGCTTTTTACCTGTAACCGAATGAATTGTCTTATTATACTGCTGAACTGCCTTCATAATTGACTCATAATCACTTATTAAACTATGTTCCTGCTTCAAGCATCGAGATATTTCTATCAGTGTGGAGTGAACCCTCTCTATTTGCCCGTTGCTAGTACTGTGACGTGGTGCACAGTAGTAAATCTGTATGTTGAACCTTTCCATTAAAGACTTAAACTGTATCGTACTAAAACCTGGTTCGTTATCTATAACTATACTTTTAACATCTGGAAACGTTTGTAAAAGTTCTAAAATTTTATCTTCTAAATTTGTCTTATCCTCAATATATTTAATAACTAGATACTTCGAATAAGAATCCAAACACGTAATAAATTTTAATTTTTGAGCGAAAAAGATGTCTATATGGAGTTGTTCTCCTTCTTTTTCTGGTATGGGTGCTTCACCTATAGGAATTAATTTCGGATGCCTTTCATATTTGTTATTATTGCATATGTTGCAATTTTTTGCATATTGCTTAAACTGTCTAACCATTAATGGCCAAAAATATTCTTGTCTAATCTGAGCTAAATTTTCCCTATAATTTCGGTGTGCCCTATTATGTGTTTGTTCAATAATTGCTCCCTGATCCTCCCTATTGGTGACATCATTAGCGAACAATTTAGTATATAAAAATTTCACTGTTGGAAATGCTTCTCTTAACACATTTTTTATTTCATAAATCACCTCAGGCGTGCAGTGTATTCCCGTAACCACCTTTGGATTCATATATTCCTTCAAAACACTAACTATATTTTGCGGTATGTCATACTCAATTAAAAATCGTTTGTTATTAAAATTAGAAATGGTCTCTAAGACGGTTATTCTTGCTCCACCATTTATTAGAATCTGCTGTTTAAAGTGGTTCAGTGGCTTTTTTGTTTCATGAATCTGATATTCATCACTGCTTTCCGCAGAGTGTTGAGTGTTTGTTACCGAATCAATTGATTGATCCGATTCCTCAGAACTTGTTAAATTATTCAGTATCTGTCTTGACAATGCGTCAGCAACAACATTTGTTGCCCCTGGTTTATAAATTATTTTCGGTGAAAATTCCTCAATAAAGGATCTCCATCTTTTTATTTTAATATTCGGGTTTCTTTCAGAAACCGCAAATGACAAAGGTTGATGGTCAGTGTGAATTTCTAGATCACTCACACCGTAAAGATAATTCCTCAAAGTTTTCAATGCCCAGACTATGGCATATAACTCCTTTTCATTGGTTGCATAATTCTTTTCCGTGGAATTCAATGTTTTTGAAATAAATACAATGGGTTTTCCTTCCTGTGATAACACAGCACCCAAAGCTACATTTGACGCATCTGTAGTCAAAACAAACTTTTTATTATAATCAGGTTGCGTTAATTGCACCTGTTGAGACAATAAATTCTTTAATCTTTCACAAGCAGCTATTCCCTCTTGATCCAGATTAATCATCTTCTTTTTTGATAAATGTTGGGAAATCCTTCCATTTTCCCCTTGCAAATACACGGTCAATGGTTTTGATACAACCGCATAATTTTCTATGAATTTCCTATAATATCCCGTCAATCCCAAAAATCCTCGCAATTGACGTAATGTTCCTGGTATCGGGTAATTCTGTATGGCTTCGACCTTTTTTGGGTCTGTTTTAATAATATTATTGGCTACCACATATCCTAAAAATTCTACTTCCTCTTGATAAAATTTTGATTTTTCAGACGATATTTTCATATTTGCCCCCCTTAATTCTTCAATTACTAAACTCAAATGCCTTTTATGTTCCTCCAAACTTTTTGAAAAAATTATTACGTCGTCAACATAAACGTGACAAAACTTCCCTATATATTTCCTTAATACGTTATCCATAGCTCGCTGAAAAATGCTTGGCGCATTCTTCAATCCAAACGGCATTCGTAAAAACTCGTACTTTCCATTATTCACTGAGAATGCTGTCTTCTCTATGTCGCTTTCCTTCATTAATATCTGGTAAAATCCAGACTCTAAATCAATTGTGGAAAAGTATTTTGACTTTCCCAAATTCGTAAGGATAATTTCGGGGTTTGGCATCGGGTACCTATCCGATATTGTTTTCTCATTAATTTTTTTGAAGTCGATTACCAATCGTAACTTCGGACTTCCATCGTCATTTGTCCCTTTCTTTGGAACCACCCATACTGGAGAGTTGTATGGGCTTTTACTTTCCCTAATTATTCCCTTTTGCAACAAATTTTGAATTTCATCATTAACAAAATTATTTACCGACATTGGGTAAGGATATTGCTTAGACCAAATTGGTCTTTCCTCAGTTGTTCGTATTTCTGCTTTTATATCTGTACGAAAAGGCAAATTTAAGTTGACATCCCCATGTATTGTCAAAATTTCATTACTTGCTTCATTTTGCAAATCTTTTATTATTTCTTTCTCGTCACTAAATTTTTTTCCGACCCTTAAAAACTGACAAGAGCCTTCATTTAATATGTTATTTATACTATTTTCATTCTGCACTAATTTTCTAGTAGTTACCTGGTACTTGGATAATTCTTTAGGAGTTAATTCTTCTGATTTTCTTTTACCTTTTTCCCTTCTTTTTTTAGTTTTTATTTTATTGTTTTCCGGTGTCTTATTTCCCGAAACAGCTTTCCATAAGCATTTATTATCTTTGTTGCCGGTTTTCCCATCGGCGGGCGCCTTAAGACTTTCTTGTCTCAAGGGGTTTGAATAGTTTAAATCTTTTTTAATATTTTTAATTTCATTTTTTTCTTTTAATAGGCCGGTATTATCATCGGCAGGCGCCTTAAGACTATTTTGTCCCAAGGGGTTTAAATTATTTAAATCATTTAGAAAATGTATTCTTTCTTTTTGATCATCTCCATAAACCAACATTCGACCCGGGATATCAATCCTGGCCCCGATTTTATCTAAGAAACTGACTCCAATTAAGAGATCGCTCTCTAAATTATCAATCTCGTAAAATCGCTCCTGAATCCCAAACAAGTTGATATTATGAAAATACTCTATGATGGTCGAACCATTAATGGTCCTTACCCTCTTCTTAATAGCTAAAACATTTTTGTTGTTGTATATTCCCGCCCGTATATAAGAACTTGTTGCCCCCGTATCTATCAATATTCTAAAGATTTGCCCAGTTTTTTTATCTGATTTAATGATATAGGGCAAATCAGGATTTATTCTAAAAAATGGTTTTCGTTTATGTTATTTATCCTTTGCATCTTTTGCTGAGGCTGAGTGCTGACTTGAGTATTTGCGTTGGCCCTTTTGGGTATGCTATTTTGTTGGTAATTAGGTTGGAAATTACCCCTATTTCCTACTCGCGGTTGGTTTGATAGCCCAATCCTAGGTCTATTTAATAATTGCATCGACTCGTCCACGTCCATTGGTTCTGGATGATTTTGCCTTGACTCATTTATTGGGGTTATCCTTGTTGGATACCTTAAATTATTTTGAAAATTTTGAGTCCTTCGATTTCCCTGTGGAGGACTTCGTGAACCAATTGCTTGGTAATTTTTTGAAAATTGAAGAGCAAATTGTGCTCGCATCTGATTTGAATAAAGCTCTTGCGCTTTTGCAAGAGCGTTCGGAAGATCTTTTGGTGCCAATGTGAACAAAATTTGATCCAATGGGTGGTTAAGCCCAGTTATGAAAGTCCTTAGAGCTGCTTCCCTATTTTTCTTATTTAGTTCTTTGGTTATGGCAGAACCAGTGCCATGGGTCATTATTATTTTGTTGATTAACAACGTCAACTTCTTATTAACTTCATTATAAAATTCTATTAAAGTCCTAGAACCTTGTCTCAAGACACTCATCTCTTGCTCTATTATATGGCAAGGTCTCTTATCTGCGTATGCAAAAGTCCAACCGACTCAAAATGGCGTCGAAATTCAGGACAGTGCCATGGTTTGTCAAGATATCGTTAGCATCCTGCGTTATTTTATTTCGCAAGATTGTCAATGCGGCAAAGTATTTTTTACTCCCTCTTATATATAATGACATGGAGTTATTAGCGGCCTCACGCCAACTAACATAATTAGTAATTTTTCCTTTAAATTCAGGAAGGGACTTAATTACGTCTAAATTTTCCTCACACTGTATGGTTGAGTCAATACTTTCGACCGAATATTCAAT
>JAYXIM010037583.1:0-21427 GCA_037575425.1 Anastrepha fraterculus | reverse complement strand
TAATCTATAAATCGCATTTTAACCATCAATCCCTCACCATATTCGCCTGATATATCTCCCTGTTACTGCTACCTATTCGGAAAATGCGCATGTAAGGAAAACGTTTTGCGTCCGTAGAGGCCATCTAAAAGGCTTGTACCGACATTCTGAAGGACATTCCGGTCAATGACCTGAAACACTCTTTCGAAAAGCTTTTAGATCGCGCAAAACAGTGCGCGTGGTTCACAGTGATGAGCTTTCTGTGGCTAAGATAGCACAAGCGTATGTGCATTGTTTGAATGTAGTTGCTAAGTTGTTATCTTAAAGCGAATCGATGAATCATGTGTGCCACGTGCTCGAGGGTAGATAAAAATACGTGTGTTTGTAAAGAAATTGAAGCCTGTTCAGGTATTCGCAGATTTGTATATAACCGGAGCGCCATACACCACTTCCACAGTAGTACAAGGAAAAATAGTGAATGTGTTTAAATGGACTTAACCCCTTTCTCTCATTTAACTAACACAGAGAGCTTTACTAAATAAGCCGATAAACTTTTTGTTAAATAAAAGTGCCTTTCAAGCCCCTTAAACCCCTTAAACTTTTTCAACCGGCTGAAAAATATAAATTTGCTAGTTATGAAACTACGGTAAGGCGGAAGTGAAAATCTATTCTTTTATTCAGCTAATTTTGAGGCTGGTACTATCGGCGAACAAAACCAGCAGAATTAATTTCACTTTAATTTACTTTATCACAAACACAACTACAAATTGTACCGGCTCAAGAGTTTGACAATCTTTTGCGGAAAGGAAAATAGGTTTTCGGCATAATGAAGTCAACTCTGATGCTAAAGATTAGTTGCGAAAACTGTCAGAAAGCCATGTGTGTTTGAATAAAAGTCTCTAATAGAGATTGTTAAGTAGATGGAAACCAGGAACAAACACGACACGACAAAGTAAAACTGTAATATTAGAGTTCAGAAAATTACACTTAGTCCCAAATAAGTCACCGAGGGTAACAGCAGGCTTTCTTTCTACACAGTACGTCGTTGTTTAGCCCAATTTCAAAAAAGCACCACATAAATTAAAGGTAATTAGCAAGACGGGTGGAGGAAAACATTTCACATCAACTGCCTACTCCTTCACAGATTGATCCAAGTTTTTTATCTACAACTTATTCATAGATTGCTCTGTATTTTGTTGGAAGTTTGATCTTGGGGCTAAGCTTTGAATTGTGTGGTGAGCTTCAAAGCTCTTTCAGCATTTTCAAAACGAAAATCTACGCTGTAATTAAATCAGCTGACTTTAATGGGCATGTCTTCATTTGTAGTCAGGCAACCATTAAAGCAACAATTGCTGCTATGACAAGTTTGCTTTTAGATAGATGAATTTTGTGTTAGTAGATGAGTCCTTTTCCAGGGGAAACTAGGGCAGATGTTAATTTAAGATATCTCTGGAGAATACCAGAAACCAGTTTTGATTTATATTGGGCCGATCTTAATGAGCCAAATTGACCTAACCTAATCAAACTTCTTCAAAATCAGAAAACAAGTTTGGGCTGTATAGCAGCAATAATCGCCAATTTTCTAAGACTGCTTAAGCGTATAAAATTGAGTAAGATCAAAACAGAGACAAGATATTCTAATTTTCTTAGGGTCAAGAATAATAAACATCAATATCGGGCTATAAACTGCTTACATCAGAATAGAATAGAATATTAGGCGAAGCCTCTATAGGGAGGAAAAAATATTAATACCGACACATTTAAACCTGGATAATGGTAAGACTTCCTGTTCTCGTAATCTCTTTTTCGTTGTGCTCTTGTTATACTTTCTCTGAGAACTAATTAAATAAAAGATAATAAGATGAAGGTCAAATAACCAACATTTGGTAATTTTAGGTGTGATAGTCCGGACTGTACGTATGCAAGTTGGAATGTTTTCCGCCCCTAATTCAAGCGCCGTGATCGAATTTGCAAATAAGGGTATTACAAACGAAGACAGCTGAGAACACCGTCGTATCTATGCTTAATCATGTGTTGTTTTTCTTCACCAGCATGAAAAAGATGCTGCTGAAAATCATCGAGGAATAAAGATCCAGCGGCTACACTGGTTAGATCACGCCGTCCGAGTGAATACAAACGCTCCGGCTCTGAAAGCATTCAATGCTATACCAGCTGGTAGTGGCAGAGGAAGGGGAGGTTTCTTCGAGTTGGGAAGATCTGGTGGAGAAAGACGGTTTGCACGAGAAAGAAGCGACTAGTGGGCTTTATTAAACTCGGCCGAAACCGTGTAAGCGGTTATCACACCGCATTTCTGTAAACAAGAAATCCCAGATCCAGTTTCATTGAAACAGTATGGCGAAGTATTTATATAGATATATATATAAGTACGGTGGGTACCATGAGCTTAGATAAATATCTCATTCCTATCTCCATCCAGCGAGCCTCTTTTCAGGCGATATTTCTTTCTAAGTAGCTAACGTATTTTGAGTTCGAATCGAAATGGGTTCAATATATAGCTTTTAGTATTATCCCGACGTGAGTGCCACCTAGCATATCATAGAAAAACTGATTTATTATACACTGTGTGTGAGTGTATGTGTTATAAAATGCTCTTTTTGTTTGTAAAATTTTAAGGCATTGGGAAATTATTGATGGGTTGGATTAATGCAGAGTCACAGCAAACATGCCAAAGTTTTATAGAAAAAAAACGATAGTCTAATCGGTGGAGCCATTTTTATTTTGTTGCAGTTTGAAAATTAATTTTATGATATTTTGACACAATTTAGCTTTTGAAGCAGATTAGCTTAAAATCACAAGAATCCCTGTGCACTCTGGTACTTTTGTCCATTCCTTTATTTTACTTTTACATAAATAGTTAAATCAATTAATCTAAAATGTGGCAACTCTTGCTGCACAATTAATTTATTGCAATTAGCACTAATGAAATTCCCATGCTAACAGACGACCAAAAAGTTCTGAATATAAAAGTGACATTGGCAAATAGCAGCCAACCGCGGTAATTCGGGCAATCACAAATCGCATTCACCATTGATGCCAAAAACAACCACGTGCCGTTATTAGCATTGGTAATTGAAATTTTCAACTAAGTTTGGCTTTACGTTTCCGTTGCCGTCAAGCTCCAATTAGCTGCGAAAGTGTGATGAAAGTTGCCAACTTACACCTTTCATTTGTCTATTCCTCTCAGTTCTTTAGGGTTTTTATTATGGTTTTATTCTCATACAGCAGCAGCTCAGTGGCAGCTTAGTGTTGCGAATGGCAGTTTTGAATTTTCCTTTTTGCAGGAATTTTTATTTTTTGATGGCGTTGCATGCCTGCCAGATGCCAGCGTTCTTCGTGTACTACATAGAATAATATTTATGAGCTGCTGTTGCATGTATTTTTTGTTGTGGCATACAGATTATACTCCTGATGTTGGATTGTCAGACGGTGTTATTCTTTTTATAGGAATGGGATAAATGAGTATGTTTATATTTTTTTTTAAATATTGTTCCTACTTTTATTTACAATGTAAATGTTTCTGATATTACACGTAAAAAAATATTATGGAAAAATTTTAGTGCTTTCAGGAGAGATATTGAAGTACTTAAATATCTAAAAAAATTGCTTAACTACTATACACAAGTCAAGATCTACAACTTATAGGAAGGGGACATATTTGTATTTAGTTAGAAAATAAATTCTCGTTATGGTGTTTTAATGTCAAAACGTCGCTCTAGGTCCGATCTGGCATTTCTGTGCGGATATTTACCGTTTATCTCAGAAAGGTGGCCTAAAATATCGCCTAATTTTTCTACAACCCAACTACAGTGCGAGTGGCCGCCGTAGCCGAACAGGTTTGTGCATGACTACCATTCAGTCTTCGTTATTATTTCAGGAAATTAGTAAAAACAAGCCTCTATCGTTTTTGTGAACTGGATAATGAATGGGAGTGTGCAGCTCTAACAGTACGAGAACTCTTTTACCTAAATGGTGAGACTCTAAATCCAGTAGTGATATGGAATGAAAAGCCTGCGGAGGTACTGCAATTCTTCAGAAGCCTCCGAGTTTAGGTTTGTGGCCAAGCTCAATACACCACATAAGAGGTGCATTATATATATATATTACCATAGTTTCTAGATGAAACATAAGGCTTCAATAAACAAGTTATAATTTCGTTTGTTTAGAGCTAGATGTTTAATTTGACTCCAGCAACGGCCTGCTCTGCCCGCCTCTGCTGCTACTTCTCCCGCATCTACGGCTTCCTTGGGGATTTCAGTCAAGCGCTGTCCTTGAGATATTATCCCGTGGTTTGCGCAATGTGTGTGCGATCCATTTCCACTTGCAACGCATAATTTCTATGTGAACTGGTGGTTGCCCGGTATCCGCCCAAAGAAAAAAGTATTGCAATGATTGTGATATGCTTGTTGTTAAGTTCCATATTTCACATTCATACAAAACTACCGCCTTCACGTTGGCATCAAATATTTTTAGGCACACAAACCTGGAGATGTGATATGGGATACTTCTGTCGTGAAAAAGCTCCTTTTGAAAAACCATCTGCCGTTCAATGCTATCGACTTACAAAATTGGGATGATCGCTTTTTTGGTGAAATTGCATATCATTAAAAAAATATTACTCTACGTTCAACGAGATATTAATGGTATTAGCTCAATGTTTTTATTTATGGGCACAAATAACAGCTGGAACTATGATTTGTCTGATTTACTGTACGCTTTATATGTCTTGGTCACTTATGGCTTCAGTTCAAATATCAAAAATTCTAAATAATAAATCATAGATGAAAGAATATTAGAAATCTTCATGGGTACTATTAGGCCCGAAGTTTAGGCCGCTCTTTCCTTCTGTGGTAGATATTGGAAAAATCGAATGATGAGCTGTATCAGTTTTACAATAACAAGGAAATAATGAAACGTCGAGCTTTGGCTCGGCCGATTGACACTTAATTATCAGATATTAGGAAGTCTGCCAATATAGAATAGGAAATGGCAAAACTAAGTATAGAAGGATGTGTCTTGAAGTTCATTAAAGAGAGGGAGCTGACAAATTTTCTTGTTCTTCACTGTAGCGAATAAAATGCTATAGAAAATCAGCAGAATAAGCAGAAATAATAAACCAGATGCATTGCTGATTTTGACCATGGTTAGACTGCTCTACCAGATCTTTCCACTTGATTTACTTTCTTTCTTGAAGGATGTAGCGCGAAACTCGCTCATTTGCTTTTTATATCGTCAGCGTAAAGGCTTACCTCCATGTTACTAAATCACTATTTTATAAAAGATTTTAGTGAGCTGACTTAGTGTGCATACTGTACCATTTCCAATCTCTTCTCAACTGTTTGGCGCGCACTTTTTTCAATTTTAATGAAATCTGCTCCTTGAGGTCTCCGTATAATTCGTCAAGAGCTGACAGTCTACTTTCCTTAAAATAGTATTACATTCCTGAACCCTGAAGAATGACATCATCATTTATTTATCATTCTCTATCTTATTTATCATTCTGGGCTTTTCACTAGCCAACGGTGGGCTTTAAACAGCCTTCCGCGTGCGGAACAGCTTCGAAACTCCTAGTCATATCCGTTTTTCTTTGAAATATTATGCAATTTATTAATTTTCTGAACAGAAGTATGAAGATTGTGCAAAATTTAAAAGAGTTGTTCGCACATGTCGGGACTTTGAAATGCCTGAGAATGCGAAGTTAACTGTAAGTGAAACATCCAGATTTTCACAGCATTGTTTTGGTGTTTCTGTAGCTGTTTTCAAAACTCTGCCTAATATTGTGAAGCCATCAGTTGTCGTCGTCTGTCTCATTGAAGTGTAGGCCCAGGCAACAGGCTGTTTCGACAGGGTGCGACTAAAGGGAGAGGAGTGGGTGCATGTGCTATGCGGGGTATTTTCAGACGCTGTTATGTCTTTGTAAATTCTGAATGAGTAGGAGTTTAACTTGCTACAGTATCAAGAACGCAATCGGGCCAGGGTAACACAAGTTGAAGCTCTTCATCAGGCAGTGATTGAACTCCGATAACGGCCTGGGGGAGGGAGGGGTGAGAGTTAGGGAGGTGTTTAGTGATTCTCGGTGAATGATGTATACATCCTCTCTGTACATTGTCGGATCCAGTAATTGTTTGATGTCGCCAGTCAGTTCGTGGAGATGTCTTATGAGGTGTCTGAGAGGACTGAGAGCTTTCATCGAGGGCTCAGAACTGCTTTTTAGTTTCAAATATCACTTCAATTTTCATTCATTCGGTCATTAACTTTTTTCATCTCTGGTACTTTAAAATTATTTATTTAAACAAGTTTTTCCCGCGTTCACAATTTGAGTGGTTTACTACATATCTCTGCAACTATCGACCTGCTTATGATACAATTAATTTAAATTTCTTATTATGAGTGGGCTCGGCATTTCCATTTCATCCAACTTACTAGTCACTGGCCAAAGATCCTCGATGATTAAAATCTTCGTCAAGTGACGCCTGCCGGGTAAAAAGGATCTTTTCGATAGCTGTTCTAGTTCTTCATTAGAGCCAGGCTCTTGACCATTGATTGGCTCATGTCAGCCTGAGTTTCAAGTCACCTATGGCCATTTGTAACTGTCATCAAGCTCATGAAACCAACGACAGACTTGGTGTGTGCTAACAAGCCACATTTACCAGTTTCAGATCTCTGCCAGGAAGTCAGCATGACTTACAACAAGTACTCGATTTGTGTGAATACAGTTGGCTTTAATAAATTTCTTAGGTAGTTGCCGGGTGGCAAGAAGCAGTCCGAGCTGCGATAAATATTTGTTTAGCCACCGCTCTCAATAAAAAAACACACGCATCAAAACATTTACATAACATTTCACACTCTTTTCTCATGATAACTCTCCTTGTACGGCCCCACTTTCATTAAGCTAAAGCTGTCTAAATTGATTGCAGTGAATTGTAAACCTTCACAATCTACTTTGTGTGGCATTTCATAGCCTTCAATAAAGTTTAAGGTTGTTTTTGGCTGTTTAGCATTTCTCAAACTTCAACCATCAACTTCGCCTAAATTGAAGAAAAAGTAAATTCAAAGTAAGATACGAAAGAAAATTGCTTAAAAAAAGTTGAAAAGCCTGAGCAAATTGTGCAATATGTGTATGTATGTAAGTCATTTGCACGCCAAGGAAATAGACGCAGTGGACCTACATATGTAGGTGTGTAGCGGCAACAAATGACTCTGGCTCCGACATCGGGGTTTGGCAACGCTTTAAAAGTGTGGCAGGAACGAAAACTAGGTATTTACTTTTTTTTGGTGGTTTTTTTTTTGTGGTAAATCAAATACAGAAAAACCAAAAAATTGTTTGCTTGTTAAGTGGAGAAAAAGTGAAATCAAAAAAAGGCTAAAGTAGAGTGAATAGAAATTACACAGAAATAAAAAAGTTAAAACGAAAATAAAAATTGCTGAAAAGAATCCACAGTGTATTCAAATAAAATCAAAAAGAAGGGGTAGTAAAAAGAAAAAGTTGAGTAAAATGAAATAAAAAGTATTGGTTTAACTATATGAATGCATTTTAAGAGCTACATATTTAAGCTCACTAAAACTTTCGACTCGGACTTATGTCCATTAAATGTATATCCACTTTCAATATCTCAAGGCAGAACTATTGACTTAGTCAAGACACTGACCAAGTTATAATTAATGCTGGATGGAAGAATGGCATTTTCAGGTGTCGAACTTGGCTATGAAATTAAAAATGCACCCAACTCTGTTTTTACACGGTAGATATTTCTTTTTTTTATCTATTTGAAAGAGTAACAACTAATTAATAATTATTACACATATAATATAATATTACAGCGCTGGCTACCAGGGCCTTCGGCTTATTGCTAAAAGGAAAAAATAGTCTAATACGATTTAAAAATATTTAAAGTTATTGGCAAATCCGTGACTGTCATGACACGGTAGATGAATTCCTTAGAAAAGTGTACAAAAAAAATAGTGGAAAAAAATATGATATAGGTATGCGCTATGTGGTAAATTTGGGGATAAGTACGACAACTTTCAAAAAAGTGTAAGATAAAAAAACTCTAAATATTTTTCCAAACGACTGTGCAAAAGAATTAATAATGAAATCCATATTACACAAAATATAAAAAAAAAAATAATTGCAAGAAAAAAAATTAAAATTAGTGTAGAGTGAAAATTCAATCCACAAGTGTAACACATGAAAAACTCAAATTGAAATTAGGAAAAAAAAATCAATTTTGCAACTAGTCCTCGCTACTTGATAGCAAACATGCACGTTTATTACGGACTGGACCAAAATTGTTATCAGCACTAGATATCTCAGATATGTCCAGCCCACCGACGGGTTTTATTCAAATTATTAAAGGCTTCTGTTGGTTTTTTCGTTGCAAGAAAGTCTGTTATTAGCCATTGTTTGTTGCTTTCTCGAGTTGCTTATACAAAGTGGTGCAAAATTAATCAGCCTACCGGAAAATTTATAAAATTTCCAAATGGCGTTGTATGTCAGGCATATTTGACACTAGAGAACGAGAGAGCTGCAGTATATAAACAGACTAGCAATGGAGCGCGTAAGGATCGACTGAAGATTTCCATCAAAATTAGTCTTTTATTCAGTAAAAAAAAGGATACAAAAAAAAAAAGATTAATTTTGCGCCACTTTATACAAATGTTGCTATCCAGCTAGACGCGACCTAAGGATCACGGTCAACTTTTAATGCACAGTTGGATATATTTAATTATTAAATAGGCTTCTGGCTCTTACATGAACAATTTTTACAATCTTTTAAAAATTATATTTTGCTTAGAAAAAAAAATTTTGGTTTGAAATTCGTGCAAGAACGAACATTTCGTGTTAAAAAACTTATTAGTGAATCGTGTTATTATTTTAAAATCGAGTAACAAACGACCGTGCAAGAAGAGAATTGGGTGTACACTAGGACTTATTTGCATAATTTGACAATTTATTGGTTTCTTATTTAATTTTAACTATTTTTCCGTATCAAAATATAATTCATTTCATTCTCTAACAAAAACCATTTAATCCAAATTAAAAGCTTCAAAACAAAATTTAAATTATTATTAAAAAAAAAAATAATTATTTATTTTTAAGTGAAATTTCATGAAAAATTTCGAGTATGTAGCTTTATACATAGTCCTTAAATTAGTATTATAAAGCGTAAGAATTAAAAGATTCAAAATTCGCGTTTATTTTCGGCTATTTTTTTTCTGGCGGTCTTAAGGGGGGAAGCTGGTCTAGAATTTTGAAAAAATCGAAAAATTTTTTTTTGTCTTAAAAGGTGCTTTAGGGTCTTAGAAATAATATACCAAATGAGGGATGCCAGCAAAAATGTCTAAATGCCCAAATTTTTCATTCGACGGCAGTGCCTCGCAGGTATGCCCCGAACGCTATTTACAACTTTAAACGCGTTTTTCTCGAAATCACTTTTTTCAAACTGGCCGAAGACATAACTCGAACAAATCTTTACCGATTCTTACGAAATTTTGACAATACATTCGAAATACCTTTCTCCGGAGACGTACGTAGGATTTTTTATTTATATTACATAGTTTTTTTTTTAATCAACAATTTTATGTCGTTCTTTATAGTGAAAATTGTAACTTTTTGTTCAAACGTGCACCATTTCGCGAAAAAACAAAATATCGAAAAAATCCTACGTACGTCTCTTTCTGTTGTTATATAGAAACTAAAAAAATTTTATTTTTTGATCCAGGACAAAAATTAAGGAGTTTACGTCTTCGGCAATGGACCCACTAGAAAAAAAGGCGCCTTAGGAGAACTGCTGGGCAGCGGCCATTTTGAAATTAATTCAGACGAAAAATTTTGTATTTGTACCATGAAAGCTATATTATTAAACCTAATATATTTCACAGATTTTCAATTGATGCCTTTGTTGAGTCAAAATAAATTCATAAAATATGCCCATTTTTTGCGCTCTAGACCAGCTTCCCCCCTTAAGCATTTTCGCCATGCAACGAATGTTGCATTCCCGTCAACAACAAAAATTGTCAAAAATTATCGCAATTTGTAAACCAATAGAAACACACCACCGCATTCAAAAGCTAAATGTTCTAGTTCTCGTAAATGTTTATAAAATCATGGAAATCTTCTAGTCAGACCAGCATTTGGGCGCTTATTCCCCTGCCCAGGAATTAGTCAGAAAACTGTCAAGCGAAAAAAATCTTGAGAACTGTTTACTTCACTTAACTTATATCCATTTTTATTCCATTTGCTGTTAGAAATAGCCGTTATGTGAACAAAGTTCTACTTACAATAACCTATAAAGTCCACCAGCGCTGTCGGCTTAGAGAAAGGAATGGCGTGAAAATAAAATTCAAATGTTTTGCCGCAGAACTAAAAATAAACCTCTTGGCATTGACTGCAGTTCAAAAAACAAAAAAAGTTGCGAATTTCAGCTGTACAATAAAAACAAAGAAAACTAAAGCAATGAAGAATATTTGCAAAACTAACATTGCGTGCTGACGTTAAAAACGCCAAAAACGAATTCAAAATAGCAGTTAACCCAAAACGCTGCGGTATTCTCAGCCGCCCAAACTGTAGAGGCATGCGAAATGTCTACAACTGCTGCATATCCAATGCCTTGCAAAACTGTTCGCTAATAGCTCTACAATTGGAAAATAGTGCAAAAGGTAAAAAGCAAATCACTTTGTTACTTTTGCCAAACACCATTGACTTTGACTTTCATTAGTTCAGGGCGAGGAAAAACGAAAATAAATGAAAGGAACTAAACAACAAAAAAAAAAAAAAGCAAAAAAAAAACACAGTAAAGAAAGTAGTAGCACAAATACAAATGAATGTTTGGAAAAAGAAAAATAATTCAACTAAAGGCATTTATGTATATGTATTGGTGGATTTTCTCAAAGACATGCAACAAGCGTAAAAGTGTTGGGGAAATAATGACAACAACAATTCTTCCTAGTTAATCATCCGATAGCACGATAGCGCGACAAAACTTACTTTGTTATATTTTTTATTGTACCTATAACCCAAATTGGAGGTAGTCGGGTATCGAAAAATATAAACAGTGTCAGCGTAAATTATTGTTAGCCTCAGCCCGCAAAAAGGGTACAAAATCGCTTCGGCTCTATTCAGTCAAGTGTGGCTTGAAATAATAAAATCAATCAAAAAATACAATAGGCATAAAAAAACATGTGCAAAGGAAGCAAGGGAATTATGAATATATAATTAGCAGGCACTTAGTTCAATTGAGCAAATCAACCACTAAACGGAGTGCTATGGTTGGCTACAGAAAAAGGCCATCCATCTAGTCCAGGCAAGTCATTAGCAGAAAATGCGATTAGGTTTTATTAAATTAAAACGATTTGTATATAACTGAGCAAAAAAAAAAGAAGGAAAAAAAACACAAATTTATGTCCATTTATTTGTGCATACATTTTTATATTTACAGGGTAGCCCAGCTAACGCTATGTATGAGAAATTTAGCTTGTGGTTAGACATTTTCAAAATGGATCGCTTTTCGCAGGAACAAATTTTCCAAACATTAAAGGGGTAAGGGGTAGTCAGAATTTTAATATTTGGGTTTTCTTTTGCATTTACTTAAAGTATAATATCTTAAAAATTTGTGTGAAAATTTGAAGTGAATCCGAAAAATATTTTTCGAGTTATTCAGCAATTAACAAAAGGTGCTCGGGCTCGGGCAAAACTTTAAATGCGTTTTTCTCAAAACTATGTTTTCTGAAACGGTGATCATTGTAACTTAAAAACCGCTTGGTAGATTTTAATAAAATTTATACTGTTTTTGAAAAACATGAAAAACTTCTGCCTGATTAAAGGATTTGTTTTTTTCAAAAATTTCAATTTTTTTTAAACAATCAATTGCCGGTTTTTTTTCTAGAAAATCTGAAAAATGTTTCCTGAGGCCGCCATATTATTAATTAAAAAAAAGCTCCGATCAGGCGCAAGATTATCTGTTAATAAAACTAATTTCTCTTGCCCGATTGATTTTTGATGAATCTCCAAGGTCTTGTGATGATCAGCGCAAGGGACGTCTTGAGAAACGGGTTCCACACATACAGCGATAGCTTTTACAATTATTAATTTTTTTTATTAATATTGCTAAAGTCAAGTCAAAACATGATGTATTAATGCTATGTTTTTATTTTTGTAAAATAAAGCAATTGACTGGCAAAAAAAAAAGATTGAAAATCATCATTTTTCGGGGCTCTGACTAAAAAGACTTGAAATATTTCGGAAATCGAATAATCCGCCGATAGTAAGGTGCCATTTGACTCCTTTAGAATATGTTTTGCGGGCAGCCATTTAGAATAAATGTTACACTAACCATCCGTGGACTATTAAAAAGTTTAAACATGAAATCGTACTTGCTATTGATGAGATAAATTCCGAAAAACTAGATTGACAGAAACTGTTAATGTAAAGCCAGACGTAAAAGTCCAAGAGAAACAAGTTCCTTGAAAAATATTCATGCGTCCTTTATTTATAGCCGAATTAAATTTAATTCCAAAAGCTAGGAAGATTACCCTGTATATACCACCACGCCATACCACCTGACAAGAAAAAAGTTCGCCGTATACCCCGGAGGGTAAAGCATTTTTGCAAGGCAATTTTGAACTACTATTCTCATATAAACACAAATTCTGCACCTCCAAACTCGACCTGCATGCTGCCGTAGTAGATGGATTTCTTCAAAGCAATCGGACACTCAAGAGGTTTTTTTTATTCTGGTCTTAATTTGCCGGTTTTGACTGAGATTTCATGATTTCAATACTGTGTAAATTTTGTTGACTTTCGATATAGTTCAGGATGATTTCTTGCACCCTAATAAAATCAAATAGGGAAAACAACCAATAAACTATGGGACACACCCATTTGAAAAACCACTAGCTTTCAGTATCAAAATATTATTGATTCAAATACTTCAATGATAGATATCTCAAAGTGATGAAAACAGGTCGGATTGGATTAGAAACTTAACAAAAAGATTAAAAATTTTATTTACTGCACTAATTTTGTGTATATGTATGCGCATATGTGTGGATTTTGTGGCATAGTTTCGGTAACTAAAGCAAAGCTTTCATTAATCAATCTCATCAAAAACGATTTACACAAAAAATGCAAAAGAAAAAAATGCAAAAATACCCAAAGGATACGAGTACAACACCACATTTTTCAGCTATCGAATTTCAGGCAAACAATGAAAAACAATAAAACTCAAATAAAATAAATAAATCCATCACATCAATCAATGGGAAAACAAACAGCTGGTCTTAACATACAACATTACGAAGGCTTCGGTTTTAATGCGTTTCAGCGATTTACGGAAATCGGAAAAGAACGCATCAGGGGAGTTGTAAGCGCAAATCGCACTAACAAAATGCTAGTGACCTTAGTAATAAATAATAGTAATTTATTGCTTGTTAAATAAACAATGGCCTCATAGATACATTTAATAAAGTTAATAAAGCGAAACATAAAATTACCCAGGACGGTACACAGAAGCGAAAAAAAACCAAGTGAACGAAAAAAAAAAATCGACTGGCAAGAGTATGGACGTGAGCTAGACTGCATTAAATAACTATAGCACAGGCAGTTACTGACAAATTTTGGAAATTTTTTTTGACTCCTATTTCATTTTATTAATTGTGTATGACAATATAATTCATCCTCCTACAAAAACCATATACCATATAATTTTCAACTTTGTGTAAAGTAAAAAAAAAATGCAATAAATTTTGATGAAAATTTTGAGTATGTAGAACTGTAGCCCATATAACAGGGTGCAAGTTTCAGTTAGCTGAAAATTTTGTTGATTTTTTAGAATGTTTTTTTTTGCTGCCTGTGATGGATGTGTTCTTTTTTATAACAAAGCGTCTAATATTCGTTTTATGGAGAAAATGCATAAGACCGCCAGAAAAAAAGTATCAAAAATCAACGCGAGTTTTCACATACCTTAAACTTGCACTTAATTTACCAAAATTTAATGAGCTTTAATCCTTCGCATCAAAAATTGTTCTAAAAATACTGAAGTGTGAAATTGGTTCAAATTTGTGTTTAATTTTCAGAATGTCTTGACAGCTAGGTTTATATGATTTCTGTAAGAGAATAAACTATGTTTTCATCAAACAACTAAAAAAAAGTAATAAAATCAATAAAAAAATAACAAAAAATATTAAAAAAAAATTAAAATTATTAATAAAAAAAATCAATCAAAACTTGATTTTTCAAAAAAATCGATTTTGTTTTTGTGCATTTGCTTATAGTAGATATATTCAAAAATATGTAAAAAAAATTTTAACTTAAAGTCTTGAAAATTGACGAAGTTATACCCAATGCAATAAGTGCAGGTGATGAGTTACAACGGCCAATGGAAACTTTAAACGCGTTTTTCTCAAAACGACGTTTCTGAACACGGTGGCCTCGATTTCTCGAAGACTTATGAATTTTTGTACATGTATTGGCTACAGTCGTACATAGCCGTTTTCAAAAACTCCAAAACTTAATATTTTTTCAAGTCTTTCGAAAACAAAAAAAAAGGGTAAACACACAAATTCATTTTTCAAACATGCACCATTTTCTCAAACAAAAACAAAAAACAAACACGTACGACGATAGCCATTGATTTATAGATTAAGATTTTTTTTTGGTTTTTTGCTTTCAGATGATTTTTCACCGCTGTATCGTGGTCACAAGGGTGCATCCGTTTTTTATGACATCATTGTATTAATATTAAAAACAATTGTAATATTTAATATTTTTTAATAAAAATTTGTGTCAGTATAATTGAATATATGTTAAATAAATTATAATTTGTCCGATCCTCAAATAATCATCCCTACTTATAAAAAAAAAATCATGAAAATAACTTAATTTTCACGCGTTCACAGTGGTGTTCCCCCTTAATGAGTCCCTGAGCTATAGTTAGTGACTATATGAAATCAAAAGCCTATAAATCTTCATTGGTGTTCAATCGATATTTTGCTATCGGAAATTTGAAACTTTGTAAATTACTAAGTCCGTCTCCAAAGAACAATGACTGCAGTGGTATCCTAGCTAACGATAATTAACAGGTAGTGACTCTGACGCTGACTTCCTTATCTATGTACATCCCAAAAGTAGTCATCATTCCGAAAACAGGGAAACACTGCACTTCGGAAGATTTTCGACCGATGAACTCCTCGTGAGTTTTTTTTAAGTTGGTGGAGAGGCTCATGAATCTGCAGATCATTATCTTCTCTCTTCTTCTTAATTGGCGCGATAACCGCTTACGCGATTTTGGCCGAGATTAACAAAGCGCGCCAGTCGTTTCTTTCTCGTGCTAACCGGCGCCAATTGGACACACCAAGTGAAGCCAAGTCCTTCTCCACCTGATCTTTTCAACGCAGAGGAGGTCTTCCTCTTCCTCTGCTACCACCAGCTGGTACCGCATCGAATACTTTCAAAGCCGGAGCGTTTGTATCCATTCGGACGACATGACCCAGCCAACGAAGCCGCTGGATCTTTATTCGCTGCGCTATGCCTATGTCGTCGTAAAGCTCATACAGCTCATCGTTCCATCGTCTGCGATATTCGCCGTTGCCAACGTGCAAAGGTCCAAAAATCTTACGCAGAATCTTTCTGTCGAACACTCCAAGCGTCGCTTCATCGGATGTTGTCATCGTCCAAGCTTCTGCGCCATACGTTAGGACGGGCATGATGAGAGTCTTGTAGAGTGTTAATTTTGTTCGTCGAGAGAGGACTTTACTGCTCAATTGCCTACTTAGTCCAAAGTAGCACTTGTTGGCAAGAGAGATTCTACGTTGGATTTCAAGGCTGACATTGTTATCGGTGTTAATGCTGGTTCCTAAATACACGAAGTCTTTTACAACCTCGAAATTATAACTGTCTACAGTGACGTGGGTGCCGATACGCGAGTGCGCCGACTGTTTGTTTGAAGACAGGAGGTACTTCGTTTTGTCCTCGTTCACCACCAAACCCATTCGCTTTGCCTCTTTATCCAGTTTGGAGAAGGCAGAACTAACAGCGCGGTTGTTAAGGCCGATGATGTCAATATCATCGGCATACGCCAGCAATTGTACGCTCTTATAAAAAATTGTGCCTGAGCGATTAAGTTCTGCGGTTCGTACGATGCTCTCCAACATCAGGTTAAAGAAGTCACACGACAGCGAGTCACCCTGTCTGAAACCTCGTTTGGTATCAAACGGCTCGGAGAGGTCCTTCCCAATTCTGACGGCGCTGCTGGTGTTCAGCAACGTCATCTTACATAGCCGTATTAGTTTTGCGGGGATACCAAATTCAGACATAGCGGCATACAGGTAACTCCTTTCCGTACTGTCGAATGCAGCTTTGAAGTCGACGAAAAGATGGTGTGTGTCGATTCTCCTTTCATGGGTCTTTTCCAAGATTTGGCGTATTGTGAATATTTGGTCGATGGTAGACTTTCCAGGTCTGAAGCCACACTGATAAGGTCCAATCAGTTGGTTGACGTTGGGCTTCAGCCTTTCACACAATACGCTCGCTAGAACCTTATAGGCGATATTTAGAAGACTAATCCCGCGGTAATTGGCACAAATTGCAGGATCGCCCTTCTTATGGATTGGGCAGAGCACACTTAAATTCCAATCGGCAGGCATGCTTTCATCCGACCATATTCTGCATAGGAGCTGATGCATGCACCTTACCAGCTCCTCGCCGCCATGTTTGAATAGCTCAGCCGGCAGTCCGTCGGCACCCGCGGCTTTGTTGTTCTTTAGCCGTGATATTGCTATTCTCACCTCGTCATGGTCGGGTAACGGAACGACAATTCCGTCGTCAACGATTGGGGTATCGGGATCTTCACATTCTCTATGACATGCGCAGCTGTCACCGTTTAACAGGTTCGAGAAGTGTTCCCTCCATAATTTAAGATTGCTCTGTACGTCAGTCACCAGATCGCCGTCTTTGTTCTTACAGGACAACGCCCCGGTCTTAAAACCTTCTGTAAGCCGCCGAACTTTCTGGTAGAATTTTCGGGCGTTGTTCCTGGTGGCCAGCATCTCAAGCTCCTCGCACTCACGTATTTCGGCCTCTCGTTTCTTCTGTCGGATAATACGTCTCTCTTCCTTTTTTAGCTCTCTGTAGCGATCCCACATGGCTCGCGTTGCGCCCGATCGCAGCGTGGCTCTATAGGCGGCATCTTTTCTTTCGGCGGCAGCATGACATTCCTCGTCATACCAATTGTTTTTTCGGGCTCGCCGGAATCCGATTTCTTCTTCGGCGGCGGTACGTAGGGAACGAGAAATGTTGCTCCATTGCTCGCGCATGCCGGTGTGTTGGGCAGTGCTCTCCGAGAGCAGGAGTGAGAGTCGAGTGGCGAATCTTCTGGCTGTCTGTTGTGATTGCAGCTTTTCGATGTCGAACATTCTTTGCGTAGGTAGATGTACGTTTTTTGCTGCACAGAGGCGTGTGCGCAGTTTGGCTGCAACAAGGTAATGATCCGAGTCGATGTTGGGTCCTCGGATCGTACGTACATCTAATACACTAGAAGCGTGTCTTCCATCTATCACAACATGATCGATCTGGTTTCGCGTTTTTCGATCTGGAGACAGCCAGGTAGCTTGGTGAATCTTCTTATGCTGGAATCTGGTGCTACAGACTACCATGTTTCGGGCCCCGGCGAAGTCGATCAGCCTCTGTCCGTTACCGGATGTTTCGTTGTGTAGGCTGAATTTTCCGACTGTGGGACCAAAAATTCCCTCCTTGCCCACCCTGGCGTTGAAGTCGCCAAGCACGATTTTTATGTCGTGGCGGGGGCAGCGCTCATAGGAACGTTCCAAGCGCTCATAGAAAGAATCCTTGGTCGCATCGTCCTTCTCTTCCGTCGGGGCGTGGGCGCAAATTAGCGAGATGTTAAAAAATCGCGCTTTGATGCGGATTGTTGCGAGACGCTCGTCCACCGGAGTGAACGACAGTACTTGGCGACGAAGTCTCTCTCCCACAACAAATCCGACACCGAATTTGCGCTCCTTTACATGACAGCTGTAGTAGACGTCGCAAGGTCCTATGTTTTTCTTACCTTGCCCCGTCCATCGCATCTCTTGGATGGCAGTGATGTCAGCCTTTACTCTCACGAGGACATCAACCAGCCGGGCAGAGGCACCTTCCCCATTAAGGGACCGGACATTCCAGGTGCATGCCCTCAAATCGTATTCCTTATTTCGTTTGCAGGGGTCGTCATCAGTTTTGGAAGTTCTCATCCGAGGCTTTGTTGCTGTTTTCATTGGGGGGCTTTTTAAGTGGCGGGTCCCAAACCCAGCGCACAACCAGCTATGCTGGGATGCTTCGCCTTCTCACTTTAGCTCACTCCCGAACGGGTGTTCGGAAGCTAACCAGAGGATACGTGGGCTAATCCCGGGCGTTGTGAGCTGCTTGAGCCATATGTAGAAGAATCGTCCTGGCCACTCCCAAGTGAATGGCGATCAGTAACTTTCCCCACTTGCGTGGACTTCTACACATGGAACCATCCTCATCATTATCTTACTTTCGAGAAATTTATTGCTCAGCATTCCAAAGGCAGATCGCTTAGGGTAGTTTTGTACCAGGCTATGCAGGCAGATATGGCAGCTCATATTTGTAAAGCGCGAACTGCGTTTCACAAGCTAAGCATACTGTGGCGATCTCTCACCCTGTCACTAAAAACTGCCCAATTACTTTCGAAATGAAAGGACAAAAATGGAATTGGATTGGATATACTCTCCGTAGAGAAGACGATAATATTGCCAGGTAAAGGGGACGGGAAGGATCGGACAAGGAGAGAGCAGCTTCATAATTGGACTATGCCACTAACGAAACGAGATAAATTAGACAATTTCAAAACTGTTTGATTTAATGGTGCAAATCTAAAGCTGTCGAACACTTCACTCGAAGAAAAGTGCATAACTTGCTTTACTCGTGCCAGATTACGCCTAGTAAAGACTGGATACTAAAACTGTTGCTAGTTAATATATTAGAAGTTAGTTGTTGGAAGACCAAATTCCCATTGCTAAACTGGCGTATTGGCGTATTTATATATTATTGAAACGGTCCGCTCTAAATTACAATTGGAAGATACTCTTAGATTTTTTATTTCAAATTTTCTGTTGCTAAGACTGCGCTGCCGCTTAGTGTGTCTATCAGACTGAGGTGCATGAACTATTTAAATCAGAAGCGGAGTGAAGCAAAAAACCTTTGGCACTTAGATTTAGAGGTTCAGATTATCCTAAATATTGTGGTGGTAATTGGCGGCAAGTTCGTATAGTACAACAGTCCGAAAGGCTCCGTAATACCGGTTAGAAGCTTACTGTGAGCAACTGGAGATCAAAACTCTGGAGATCAAA
Source organism: Anastrepha fraterculus (assembly GCA_037575425.1). Taxonomy (NCBI): domain Eukaryota; kingdom Metazoa; phylum Arthropoda; class Insecta; order Diptera; family Tephritidae; genus Anastrepha; species Anastrepha fraterculus. The sequence continues at coordinate 2,068 of JAYXIM010037583.1, read as the reverse complement.
TGGTGAAAGTGCCATAAAATCTTGAGGGATTTGGGGTGAGTTTATCGGCCAACTTGAGGAGTTGGTTTTGAATTTTTCCCATCGCTGCAATGTGGTTTTTGTTTTTTTGCTTTATGAATAATGCCATCAGGTAGTTTTTGGCCACTTTTATTTTTTCATTTCCTATTGAATGCATTATCAAATTGAAGTAGTTTTATTAAAAAATCAAAATGGACGCAAAATAATATATGGTTATGAAGAAAATTTATGTATTTCCTCTGGGATCAAATCGGGGTAACTTATCCACTTTTACTGTGCTCTCATTTATTACATATCTTTCCGGTTTTATTTTTTAATTTAATAGTTCACCCTCAACCAATACACACACTAATTTTTTCTAGCCAATAGTTTTTTGTAATTTTTCCTCACAGCTGTATGTCGCCATTTAATGCTTCTTTTCTTTTGTTACTGTTATTGGGTAATATGGAAAAAAATTCAAAACAACAAATAAAAAATAAGGCGTAATTACGCCTAGCACAGACCATCACACGCAGGATCACCTTCGCAATCGATTGAACCCACACACGCATAGGGAAATATTTTCAATCGCTGGAAGTGCAGATTATGGCGCCACCATTGTAGCGATATGCCCATACATATACACACACACACTATAAGGGGCCACAAATCGTTGCAGACCTACGCCTACATGTCTTTCACTTATAACTATATTTGAATATACGAGTACTCATGCATTCATTTAGGCTTTATATCACACATACTTGCGCTTTTATGTATGAATGAAAGTGTGGATTGTGTGTTTATGTTTTGCTGTTATTTTAGCTTTCCTCTGCCAATGGCTGGAATATCAAACGAATATCTATTTGTTATTGGTTGTGTGTGCATTTGTCTACTTCCGCTTGTGTACATATTTGATTTATTGCTGATTTTGTTGTGGCTTTGCTTTGTGTTATTCTTTGCTATCTGATACCAAATATGACTAATGTGTCACGGTGCGCATTATGACAGCTGCAACAGTAAATCTGATTGTAGCAAATTTTTATATACGCTACCGGAATTTATCGCAAACATATCATTTTTGTGCTAAATTAAATGCTTAAATGGGTATTGCCTTTTAGTGGAATAAGAATTGATATTAATTTACACGGAATAAAATTGAAGTTTTAAATTATTTTGGTTAATTTTATTCAAAATATTTAAACATTAATTAGCTTGGCTCAAGAAAGTGCAGAGAAATATGTAAGTTTGAGGATTCTATAGGTTTTTCTTATAACTAATTATGGCTCGATGTTGAAAGACTGATGTGGCATCTGTCTAATTTATTATAGATTCCACCATGCGACAGTAAAAGTTATCCAGTATGGTGCATTATAAAATCTTTAGTTTCACGACACAAAATCAGTCTGGATAACAAAAAATCAGTTTTTTTTTAAATCAGTGTTAGTACTAATAGCAGCTCTTCTTCTTCTTCTTAATTGGCGCGATAACCGCTTACGCGATTTTGGCCGAGTTTAACAAAGCGCGCCAATCGTTTCTTTCTCGTGCTAACCGGCGCCAATTGGACACACAAGTGAAGCCAAGTTCTTCTCCAGCAGATCTTTCCAACGCAGAGCAGGCCTTCCTCTTTCGCTCCTACCACCAGCTGGTACCGCATCAAATACTTTCAGAGCCAGAGCGTTTAAATCCATCCGATATGACCCAGACCCACACTAATAGCAGGTACCTACAATAAATCAGCAATTCATTATAGTGCCATAAATCTCATTCAAAAAAGCTCTCTCGAAAACTCAAAAAAGTTCTTCTCATCTTTTTTAGGCACACAATTTGATACAGGTTCTTTGATCCATCCTTTTGAATAGATAAAAATCGAAGATGAGCCGGAAGACGAGCCGAAACACGTGCAAGCAAAGCAGTGTCAACAATTAACTGATCATTTAAAATGGTCGAACTCGTCGGCATGAGTGAGAGACATAGTACCAACATAACGCGACAAAAAAATCGCAATTCGAATATATGTAACCTGAGAAAATTCAAAAATCGCGATACTTTTTGAACACACCACGTAAGC
>JAYXIM010037581.1:0-21544 GCA_037575425.1 Anastrepha fraterculus | reverse complement strand
AATACATAACCACATACAGTACATTCAAATCTCTTGGCAAAAGTGTACCTTTAGGCATCAGGCATAGAACGTTACACAGAGAGTTAAAATTAAGCATCGAAGCTCTCATGACACAAATTCTCTTAACCCATATAATCGGAAATTAATTTTTTTAGTATGTGCCTACTACATACATACATATGCATCTTATCATATTGATCGCACAGTGCAAATGATGTGAAAGCGGACATTTCATATTGTACTACATACAAACATACATACATATGTATTTGCAGATGTTCTGAATAGCTTTCACGCTCCTCCAAAGTTGTTGCACACCAATGTTGGCAGCGGCATAAAAATCAATATTTTTCTTAACAGCTTTTATGGGAAATACATATGTACATATGCATGTATTTACTGTGACAAATAATTTTAAATTTGTATTAAATACTATGTAGATAAAATTGTTTATTCACTAATTTATGAAAAAATAGCAGTCTTATTTTTTATCAGCTAAAGTTTACTATATTCTAATATTTGTTGAAAAAATTTATTTTATATGTTACTACAGTAATATAATATATGTATGTACATACATATGTACTGAATAAGCACTCTCCTATGTGCATAACTCTGAAACTACAAAAAAGCTGAATTTTAACTGTCGAAAGCACTCATTGCTGTTGATTTCTACCCTACTGGCTTATCGTACGTTTGCTCTCAGTAGTACACAAAATATCAAGTAGTAACTGTAGTTGTGAGGCAGTGTTGGTATTTTAGCAACGGAAGAATCTGTACCTTTCTAATACGCGGTGTATCTAAATATAAAAAATATTCGTTTTCTCTTTAACTAACTTTCCCACTTTTTATAAAATAACCTGAAAATCTTGAAAGTGGGTGTTAAATAATAAAATAAAATATTGTTTGGATACCTTTACATAAATGTATGAAAGTTCTTCAGCAATATGGACATATCATAATTAGAGCAGTAATCAAAGTAGCTTAGAGCGGTACGGACGACTTAACACTATCTTACATCCTTTATTGGGTGTTTGGACAAGCTTCTCCTCCCATTTGTGGTATGCGTCTTGATGTTGATTCGCAAATGAAATACTTTACAGTTTTGTGTCGCCTCCAAATAGCAGATGGCTTTTTTATGAGAAACTTTTTCCAGGGAAGGAATACAATCAAAGTTTTGTGTTTGCCCATCGAGGGGCGACCGCTATTAGAAAAACTATTTTCTTTCGTTTTTCTTGTATTTCATGGATAATACGCTGATTGGTAATCACGCACAAGCTTATTCGGCTACCGAACCCACCAAAATAGAACATTCTTTTATTATTTGTAGAAATATGTATCAATTGGTTTTTATTACCTACATACATATGTAAATTACAAAGAATTTCATCTGCGGATGGAAAAGCGGATTAAAAATATGGCTTTCTATCCGATCTTCGAGGACGGAGTAGATGTATGTATATACATATGTATGTATATATATAACACTGTCTATTTTACTTATTCATTTGACTTTGTTTTCAGCTGATAAATAGCTAAGCCTTCAAATTTTTAATTGCCTTTGGCTGTGTCCAAATTATTTAAATGTTTCTTTAGTAATTAGTAGAACAAAGTAGGAGCTGAAGAGATTTGCCTTAACGGCCCAGTCGGTAGCCTTTGAGCCTTAGAAGGGATAGCGTCACTCTAGCGTTACTAGAAATTCTTTTTAGAGAAGTTATTTAATATATACGTTTAGAAGTGGATTTTTTCCATTTATCGATTTCATCGCGAGTGTTTTAATATAAGTACATACATATATACTATTACCTTTGGAATGGTGTTTGTTGAAAAAAACAAATTATTGTAAAATGTTTCGTTCAAAAGAATAATAGTAAACTATGTACAAAAAACAAAATTAACATTTTAATTTGAACTGCTGGTATCGTAGGCGTCGTATTGGTGCATGTCGTAAACTTTAAAAGCCTAGAAATATATTAACGGGATTCGCAAGGTTCCGTACATGTCATGTTGTGAGTTTTCACCAAGGTAAAAAGTACTGATTCTCTTTTCAAGCCTTCTAAAATCTATTTTAACCGTTAAAAACTTTTCCACATAAGACAATATGATACCTACGACACTTTGGGAACAACCGGGTATGTTTATTTGGATGCTTTAATATCGTCAGTTAAACATTTTCGGCCGCCGTAGCCGAATGAGTAGGTGCGTGATTACCATTCGGAATTCACAGAGAGGTCGTTGGTTCGAATCTCGGTGAAAGCAAAATTAATAAAAAACATTTTTCTAATAGCGGTCGCCCCTCGGCAGGCAATGGCAAACCTCCGAGTGTATTTCTGCCATGAAAAAGCTCCTCATAAAAATATCTGCCGTTCGGAGTCGGCTTGAAACTGTAGGTCCCTCCATTTGTGGAACAACATCAACACGCACACCACAAATAGGAGGAGGAGCTCGGCCAAACACCTAACAGAAGTGTACGCGCCAATTATTTTTATTTTTTTTTTTTTAAACATTTTCAAATAATAGTGGTTATATTTAGGATCAGTTCGCAAATTAAATTTAAGTTGTAATTAAAGTCTACTTCAGCATTTTTAAATTACTGTCACTTACATAATTTATGTATAGATTATAAAATTGACGCTAATTTTTTTAACTCTATACAATTTTTGAATAATCAGTGGTTTTCGTTTTTGTACGTTATTGTAAAAATTTTTTCATACCAGATACTGCCTTTACACAAAATAGGTAAAATTGTTTATAAACTCTCCTCACTGTTGTATTTATATTGTCTTAATATCATACCATATCTTAACTACCATACTCTCTGTATATTAATACATAGTTTTAACATTTTTGCATGTACGGGTATAAGCTTTTCTTTAAGCTTCACGTCGTCAGTCCTCGACACTTGGTTCTCTTCTTATGTGCACCAAAATGAAGGTAGCGAAAGTTGTATTTCTATGTTAGCAGCGTATTAACGCGCTTTTTGTTGCTCTCAGAAAAGATATGCATACATATGTATATATGCATGTATGTATGTATCTTTTGGGTTCCACAATCTGTAGGTAGGTATTGGTTGGCACATATCTGGTACATACATATGCACATAAGTAGATATACATATATATGTATATACATCAGTGCCTACAAAATTTATTAAAATACAAATACAAACACAGATATTGACTAATGCTGCTTATTTTTCCTATGTACATATACTATACATACATATGTATGTATGAACGTAAGCGCAATACATTGTTTGGACTTAGATGGAAATGAATTTACTGTTTTACTGGAATCTATGGAATTGCTCACCATATGTTTGCCTATCATACATATGAATGAATGCGTGCTTCGTATATACATACATACATATAAATTATTAATTAGAACATAAAATGACTATTTGAATTATCCAGTTTGAATCGTTACAGTGTTAGGCTAAGACTAATAACTCTAACAGAAAATAGCGTCAGCTTTTCCCATACAGTTGGACTGTGTGAGCGAATATCAGTTTGATTAAAGTTACTACTGAAGTTATTGTCACTAGTTCAGACAAGTATTCCTGTTGTTGTTGCTAATGTTGTGATGCGTGGAAGGTATCGTTGGTTCTTCGATATCTTACTGTTGCTATTGTAGTTGTTATGCGCGGACTCTTAGATGTAATCTAAGCTTTCTGCGGGAACAGAAATATTCCTGAACTTATACATAAATACATTTGTTTGTATGTATGTATACTTATGTGCACACATGCGTATACATATATTCACAAGTATGTATTTTGCTTTTCATGACTATGTGCACATGACCCCCTTTATGTGTTTGTTGTTGTTCTAATAAGCTACATATTATACTTTTTGTGAGTGTGCGCGCCTTCATATCTCCAAATATCTACGGTTGGTAGGGAAAGTGGGTCAATTGCACGTGTCGCTTATTTTTTTCAATTGACAAGGCGAATGGTGTATGAAAAACAATCCAAGGGAAGAAATGAAATTGGAAAGAGAGGAAGAAATATGTATGTATGTATATATGTATGTACACATATAAATATGTAGAAATAGAGGCAAACTACCATAACGGGCGGAAAATGAGTGCTTAACAAACTTTTTATTTCCATTTTCATTTATTTCATTGATTGAGCTTTGTTCGTGGTGTTGTTGGTGTCTCTACATATGTACATATAATATGCTGCTCAGTAGCAATTGAAATGCATGTATACATACTCTTATATATGTACATATGTATGTATATTAAATTTTTTTCATTTTCTAATACATTGTGTACATACATATTACATGTATTTTATGTATGTATATTTGTGTGTATGCATGCATGTGCGTGTAAAAACGTACATACATATCTTCGTTTTTATATACTGTGTAAGCTTGGAGAGCTTAATTTTTCTTCCTACTTATGCATGTACATACATACGTACTTACATACAGCTATACTTCGCTATGCACATATTTATTTTAATATGTTCATGCTAATGTTAAAATACATAAGTACAAGCGCTCATAAGCATAATTGTGTATATGGGTAAGTAGCACATGCACATATGAACAAACAAACATACCTCTGTCAACTTCCATGCTCATACATATGTGTGGATGTAATTATTTATGTATATGCGCTTCTATGTACATCTATGGCATAACCACTCCCTTTTCCGGTCCTGCATTTACGCGCCTAATTTCAGATTTTTTCCCACTTTCTTCTTTATACGTATTTTTCTTCCAATTTAGTTTGCTTTATTTTGCCGTTTCTATGCCACAAATAAATTATCAAATAATAGCGGCATTCGTATCTTAGTTGCTATACCTAGCCATATATAATACATACACAGCTCTCACATACTGTGAGACCACTTTGTATATACAGTAATGCTCCGGTAATTCTAACCTCTTCTAGTCCAGACGCTTTTGTTAATGAATGAATGAACGGAGTAAGCACATACAAGTTATAGGGCATCTACATAAATAATTTTGAAATGTATTACGTTACTTAATGCTGAAGTTATCGGGAAATTGCTTGTAGAGGAAAAACTACGAAAGAGAGTTTATTTCCAGCTTGACCCGGAGTTAATCCTCACTGTGGGCATAAATTACCTAAATAGAGAAACGGAAAGCAATAAGGAAAAGGAAAATTTTTATTATATAAATAATGTAGAACTAACTTTTTTTTATTCTAATTTTTCATTCTCAAGTCATATCAATTATATTATCTAAAAATCACATTAGAACTTGGGCTTTGTTAGATGTAATAGTTCAAAGTTGCAGACTTTTACACGATAAAATTACTATTTATCGCATTTGTTCTATCTAGGTTAGAATATGCTTCATTTATTTGGATACTTTATCAGCAATTTGCTATCACAAGATCTCTAAATTTGTTTGTTCCATTGGATTAAGGTCGCTTGAGTGCAGAAGATCGATTCTGTGTTTAATTTAATTCTAGGTTACATTGATTACGCGACTCTTTTGCAACGCATTAACTTCCTTACGAAGCTCTCACCCTTTTTATGACAAGATATTCAAAACGAGTTTCGAGTCCAATGCACATATTGCTCGGACTCTGCGCGGGGAAAAATTTAGAATAATGTCTATCGCTTTGAAAAAAAGGTTAAAAGGGGGGGATAGAGGGGTGTATCCCCATCTTAAAACTGAAAACCGCACCCTCCGGAGCTTTATAGTTTTTAAGTAATTTAATGTAGTAATTGTAAATGTAATGTAATTTTGCGAAAAGTTGGTGTTGCCATCCACCTGAAATAAAAACGAAGTTCGTATGCAGAGATGTTCAGTGGAAGGTTGATTGTAAAACTGCAGTATTTTTTGTTGTAATTTAAAATTAAGAAATATTTTTGAAAATAAAAGTTCAGTTTTACAAACGGGTCCTCATGCCTTTTATAAACAGATTTTCTCCACAAAAATTCGATTATCATGCCTGCTAAAACAAATAGGGTGGTCGTAGTTGTCTTTATTAAAAAACTCGTTTCCTTTCAAAAAAAAAAAAATAACCCTCATCAGTTCAACTCCGGCTACGCAGTCCACAGTATTTTTGCGTAGAACTCCTTTTCGGGTGGGCGGCTTTCGGCCGCGCTTCAAAAAAATAACCCTCATCAGTCCAACTCCGGCTACGCAGTCCACAGTATTTTTGCGTAGAACTCCTTTCGGTGTTAAAACCATTGAACCCAAAATTAAAACGTCATATGCGTCTGTGTAATAAATACTGAAATACTTCATTTTTGTTCATATTTTTGTTTTCATTTGCAGGCATCCGGCAACACCTGTTGTTATTCCAATCTTCTTCTTATTCGCGTTTAAAATTGTGAAGTGATTGTATGGACAAATGCATTTGCATTTAATTTTAATGAAAATAATTCGAATATAAGGATAAAAATAAGTAAAAACACGCGTGTGAGTGTATATTTAGTGAAGTGTAAAAAAATATATAGTGTAATCTGCCAAATTATAGTGAAGTTCCCGAAGGCATTTTGAAGGCAAATAATTACGAAACTATTATTTCCCGAATAATTTGGAGTTATAAAGAGTGTTCCTTAACACCTCACTAACATCTCCACCAAGTTTCATTAATAAAGAAATTACAGTTTGCCAAAAGTTGCCCAATAGACATTATTGCGAATCCCAGCCTCTGCGCGAATTTAATGAGATCTCGAATACCATATCGCTAGATTTTACAATAACTAAAAATCAATTATCGTCTTTGTTGCATCATTCAATTTGCTAACGTAATTGTATGTAGTCTTTTTAATCAAGTTGTATTTTAGTTTTGGCTCGATATCATAGGCAAAGAACATGAATCAAGAGCTATTTTTTAATATAAATAATCGGGTTTTTATTTCATTATAAAGAGGAAGGTATGCCGTTAATAGTGGAAAATAACATCAGGCAAATGACCACCACGACCACGCAACAGGACGAATTGCAAAGTGGCTGCCCTATGTCCTCGATAGCCTCACGAATTCCATCTTTGAGGTCTTGAATCGACACTGGGCTATTGGCGTAGACCCTCTCTTTCACTTGGTCCCAAAGAAAAAAGTCACAAGGTGTTAAACCACAAGATCTCGGTGGCCAATTGTGATCACCTCTTCGAGAGATAACACGGTCCGGAAACTTTTCCCGTAAAATATCAATGGTTTCGTTACTTGTGTGGCACGTAGCGCCGTCTTGTTGAAAATAAACTTTGTCCAGATCAATACCATTCAATTCCGGCCATAAAAAATCGTTAATCATCTCTCGGTAGCGCAATCCACTCACCAATAGCACCTGTTATTGGAAAACCCTTTATTAACATACCCGTATTGTCTGTATGTGCACTAAGTCAAAATAGTCAATTAGTGTTTTTTAACTAAATTAAATAATAATAATAAATAAATATAGTTTAATTCATTTAAATTTCTTGTTAAACTAACTAAAAGTTATATTAAAACTAAGTATATATGTATGTATGTACTTATAAAAACATGAAATTATGTACTTATAAAAATTCATTTGCCCTGATTTGCTGATGTAACAGGGGAACAAGAATGCTCCTAAGCATTTTGAGCTCCGAGATTATACGATGCCCCATTGTGGTTATTATTATTAATTTTTATTGTAAAATATCTTTTACTACTTTATCACGATAAAAATAAATATGATACATTTATTTGCCATTTCTTTTGTTGTTGCCATTCTTTCGACTAAATATTTTTTTGTATATTTTTTTTTACTTACGGTCCTGCATTTTGACACTTCGCAGAGTTTTGTCAGAAATGTAAAGGAACGCAACTATTCTGAAAGACGTCATATGGCGCAGTGGAGTTGCTTCTTCCAACAGTTTTAACTGCTAGTTCGCGATAACTTGCGGAATAAGAAATTGGGATACTTGTTTTTATTGGCAGAAATCACTTTATATCAATATTTGGAAATAATAAATGACTGCTTGCAAGGCACTTTAATGAGGTAAAATCAATAGACCAGCTGATTTGACCGTTTGTAATTTTAAGTGTTCTATAAATTTTAAACTGTTGTTGTAGAGAATTAAATCAACAACAACATTCTTGCTATTGCTGTTCCTCTTCCACTGCGCCTACTTTATTGATGTGCCTTACTGGTTGGAGTTGGAAACCTCATCCTCATGACTCATTCATCAAATATTAAAACAAGAAATTATTTCACTTAATCCAAATTTTATTTTGTGAATTAATTTTTTAAATTTAAAACCGTTCGCGAAGTTGCGAAGTTTCGCCAACATGAAACTATTTTGTAAAAATAAATAAATAATTGGCACGTACAATTCTGTTAGGTACTTGGCCGAGATCCTCTTCCTATTTGTAGCGCGTTCCACAAATGGAAGGACCTACAGTTTTAAGCCGATTTCGGTAGATGGTTTTTTACGAGAAGCTTTTTCATGCTGGTACTGTGCTTTGCTAAGCCTCCTCTGGACACTTCATCCATCTGTGGAAGGTGGGCTCATTGGATATAAGTTCCGTCAATCCCAACTTTTTTATAATGAGGTATGCCATGTTATCGATCGCGTCGCTACTACTCAATTATTCTCCCTGTCGTAACTCTTTGGGAAATGCTAGCTCTTTGCAAAACATGAATTCAGTCTAAATCACCACATCATAAGAAATAAAGCTTTGTAAATTCTCCACTCATCGATCTCGGATTGCGTCAATTACTCTATCATGTCCTGACTTAAGCGGTATATATTCCAAGTCATACTCATACCATAGTCCTGAACATACCGATGAAAACTCTTTAGCGAGATGTTGATCGTAAGCAGACCATTTTGAAAACGAAATGTGTTTTCTACAAATTTTACTTTTCGTCCACTTTTACTCAAAATTTCTAGAGCTAGTAACCCCAGTGTCTTGCTAAGGCAGTCAAATTGTCAGGAGAGAACGAGAAAGCTGCTTACTGAGCAAATCTTTTATCATTGAATCATGCCTCATCCTAAACGTAGGGTAGAGCATGAAAACGGTTCTCAAAATTTTAATACAGGGTACGCCATATTTTATGTCGGTATGGAAAATAACAACTGATTTGTATAAGTGAGGTATTTGTATTTGGTTTGGTTATTTACAATTTATTAAAACTATTTTTTGAATACAATATCAATCAAGCGGTCACCTTTATTAGCAATCACAAACTGCGATTTTTTTTCTGCGTTTGTCATCACCTTGTCAAGCAATTCGGGTTTTACGAGTATAGTATATACATAGTTTCGCGTTGTTTCGGTGTAAATTGTACTGAATTGACGTATCGAAAACATGTATGTTGAAGTCGATCGGTTGGTAAATGACAAAGTTATTCAGCGTTTACATACATGTAGCATAAAAGATGGCGCACCCTGTACATTGTATGTATATGTATGTATATGTTCTTCGAACTTTTGTTTGTAATATTTATTTTAAAAGTTTTAAAATATTGTTCTCTAAATTTGGTTGAAATAATATTATGTATTACAAAGTTTTCTTTTATTGTATTGAAATAACCTCCAGTAGTCCCTATAACTCAGCAATTTGAATTTTCAGATATCCAAATTAGCGTAGCACTACTGTATTTGTGTAAATGTGTATGTATGAACATGTATATATGTGTATGGGCGCTCGAGCATTTTTATTCGCCGCCCGCAGGCTTAGTAAATTTAGGTTCATATTGATTTTTTCTCGTTGCCCCGAAACCCCTATAAACAGCAGCAATTTCGTTATGCGTAAACTTTGCGTATTCGCTGTTATTTTTGGAGCCTAAACATATACATATGTATGTATGTGTATGCATGCAATTTCGTATATTGCCTACAAATTGGCGCGCCTTTTGTTGTGATAAATTGGGTACAAGGTCCTGCTACGTATTTTCTCAAGAAATATAACATAAATACATAGTTTCCAGTCGATCGATTTTTATTTTACAATATTTTTCATTGGCTACCACTATTTTTCATTAAGTTTCTGCTGTAACACGTTTTTGATAGCATCAATAAGTTTGCTTAATTTTGCGTTAGACTGCATTTGAAACATTTTTATACCCGTGGGCGCTGGTGCACTACGAGTATGATTTTGTGGTTTGTAACAGCCTATCGACATCGGTACACACTAAAATATTCGGAACGGAGAGAAGAATCGCTTGAGCAATATTTGCCTTGCTGACTGCTGCGTAAAAATTGTAATATCTTCATGAAATTTTATTACATACTACATATGAGCGATTCCACGTTAAGTGAGCCGAGTGTTGGTACACTTTCGTAGATTTTTCTGAAAATTGGTTTATTTGTAGGCTTGAGTATAATAAGAAGTAAACTCGAACAACTCGAAAAAAATTTCATAATTTTGAGATTTATTCAATGCAAAAGATTTTCGGTATTGAATTTGCTAAAGTGAAATATATTCAGTCCTTTTTTGGATGTGATATTTTTCTTTTTAAATTTTTAGGTTAAAAAATACTTTGGAAAACAACATTTTTGTTACAAAAAGTTTAATTTTTTTGTGAACAATTTTAGGAATTTTTGTGTTTGTAATTTTTAAAGAACCACTTAAAATTTGTTTCTTATTAGTAGTCTTTAGTAGCTGAGAATAAGTTCAGTAACCCCTCGAAAATTACAAAAAAAAAAGAGTTCTTTCCCAAAAACTTTGAACTCAAAACTAATTTATTTTAAAAGTATTTTATCTTAAAATAATAAAAATCGAAAACTATAGAAATGTTAAAAGAAGCCGAATATATTTCACTTTAAAACACTCTATACCAAAATGTTCGACATTGAATAAATCCCACAATGATTATACATATTTGATTTTTGATTTTTTTACTTCACTTCTTTTTGTACTCAAGACTACAAATCAGTCAATTTTAAGAAAAAATTAAGACCATGCCCAAAATACTTTGATCACTTCAAGTGAAATCGCTCTAATGAAGCAGCCACTAGAAGCAACGAAGATCGTAAGAGAAGGCCCATGGATGTTTTAGAACAGACATTTTTGAAAAAATATACGACAATGTCCAAAATATTTGGATCACTTGAAATAGAATCGTTCACATGCTATTGGTTTCCATTTTTGTTTGTGTTGAAAATGGAAAGAACAGTCGTAAAATGATTCTTCGATAAGAAGATCGCATAGACCCATTGGTTAAAAAATAATAATAAAATAAAATGTTTGCCGAATTGAATTAATTTCCATGCCGAGTTCATGCAAGATAAAAACAATCGAAAAAACAAAAGAAACCTCACTTAAGAAATGAAAATGAAACGCACTAAAAGAAATATCAATCCAGAGATTTGAAATAAAAATAATGCAACTTAATGCAAAATATAATACTAGAAACAAAAATAAGGAGCTACTGGTACTGAAAAGTATAGTTCTATATTGAAATATGTTTTTACGTTGGATTATATAAAATCAAATAGGAAGATGCTGTCGTAATAACGGACGAGTCCAGTTGAACGCCAAAATATTGTTGTTGATCCCACAGACGGTGAAATACTCAGGTGTTTTGTGGATTTTTATTTCGCAATTTAAATAATAATTAAAAAAAAATGGGAAAAATCGGTGGAAGGCCAAAAATGTCAAAATGCGGTAACTAATAAAAAAAGGTTCTCGTTTTCAATTTTGTTGAACTATATTATAATCCAGCAGAAAAGAAATACCTACATCAATTAAAATTTTTGGAAAATGCATATAATGCCGTTCATTCTATTTTTGTAACTTTTTAATAAATTTTGAATCTTTAACTTATATGATTTTTGTTGTAGTATGCATTTTATTTTTACACAAAAAGTTACATAAAGGACAAATAGTCAAAACTTTGCATTTTCTCGCGCTGCTGTTAACGGAAACACAAGGAACACGGTAAACATTTATCGAGAATTTCGCGTAATTTTTTTTTACCAAAATTTTCCAAAAAAGAAAAAAAAATATTTGTCCGGCAAATTATGTTTTAAAGACGTATTTGTTTATATTCTTTATTTGGACGTTAGGTAGACTTGAAAATGGTTATACTTTCTCAATAACTTTTTTTATATTCGGATTTAAGGTAAAATTTCGCATAAATCATTTACCAGGGTTGGGCACTAATTTTTTAGTAGTAGTTAAAATAAAGGTTTCATTACCCCTAAATCCTCAGTTTTTCAGTGTTTTAACTATCCACTTATGGCATTCATTATTAGGGCCCTATGCCCAACCCTGCCATTTACACTCAAATGACAAAAATCCTTGTAAACTAATGCCATTCAGTTGGTTTAAGGAGACTAACAAGACTTAATGTTAGTCTTGATATAAGGTGGGCTGCTGTTTCGAAAATTTTAAAATTTATAAAAATCATCCTGATAAAATTATGGCTTTCTTTCTAGAAACTTTTGTCGAGAATAAAGAGTTCGATTCCCACCGAACTTAGGACATTCTATGTTTTATTTTTACTTTTGAAGCCATATTTGAGCGAGAATTGAGAATTAGAATTAAATCGGTCGAATTAAAAGCAAATATATAATAATAATAAAATTGAAATAAAAACCGTGAAAAAATTGAATGCATGTGATAAGGATTTCGTGATACCTCAAATACCTCAAAAATTTTAGCAATAAAACTCTACTATATGTGTCTTTGGTGTAATTGTGTATAATGTGTACTGTAACTTAGATACATATGTATTCGTATACTGAAAACAATTTTTTCAATGCACTCTAACGAAATTAATCCTTACACCCCTACAACTATTGAATTCTGGGCTTTGGTCTATTATGAGTCTTATACTCGTAGTAGAATTTTATGACAAATATTTTTAAGCTCCGTTCCTTGGCACAGGAACACAGATTACTCCTCTTTTGAAAAAGTAGAGGCTTAAAATGTTCCACGAAAATATTCCCCGTTGTTTTTTCGTACAACTGCTGAATACATCATATATTTGAAAGCAAGCACCACATAGTTTCTTATGCCGATTTACCATGGGAATGTGTAAGAATTGCAATTTAGACTGCCCTAAAAAATTCAGACGCAAACTTTGAAAATTGTGATACATCTACGTATATATTTTGTTTTGCCCCCTCTACTAGAACTTTTTTTTTAATTTTGCAATAATCTTGATTTCGTTGTACAGTATAATACAGTGAATACAACTTTGATAGATTTATTCCGACAATGTTTGGTCCTACGATTTTATGCGATCGATGGTTATGAAAAACAGTTTTTAATTTTCTTCTACTAGAACGCTTTTTGAACTAATAATTTTTATTTCTTTTTGGGCTAATTTTTTCTCAAACATATTAGTTCCAAGGTACTAAAATATAAGTATTTTCTAAATATAAACCAAATCGGACAATAAATATGATTAATCTATGTCTCTCTTCCTTAGCGGTACCTAGCGTAACCATCTCGAAATTCACGAAAATCATGTTTATAAAGGGTTTCCCAATAAGAGGTGTTATTTTGATAAAAGATCAATGGTTTCGTTGTTGCTTGTGTGGCACGTAGCGCCGTCTTGTTGAAAATAAACGTTTCCAAGATCAATACCATCCAATTCCGGCCATAAAAATCGTTAATCATCTCTCGATAGCGCAATCCATTCACCGTAAGTAATGCTCCAGCTTCATTTTGGAAAAAGTAAGGCCCAATGACTCCGCCGGACCATAAACCGCACCAAACAGTCAGACGTTGAGGATAGAGAGACTTATTTTTAAAAAGCCTTGGATTTTCTGAGCCCCAGATCCGACAATTTTGCTTGCTAACGAAGCCACCGAGGTGGTAATGGGCCTCGTCACTCAAGATGATTTTTCGATGGAATTCTCGATCATTTTCATGCATTTCAACGACCCAATCAGCAAAGACTTGACGTTTTTGATGATCGGCCCGCTTGTGTTCTTGTGTTAACTGGACTTTAGAAGCCTTAAGACCCAAATCGTTATGCAAAATACGGTGTAATGACGTTTGTGGAATACCTAATTCCGAAGAACAGCAATATTTTCGGTTGTACTTGAGCGACGTGCACGGATTTTATTCTTCACATCACTAACTTGTCCCAGCAGCTCGAATTTTTTTACCAATTTCTGTATTGCGGTCCGACAAGGTGCTTCACGATGACCAAAAAATGTTCGAGTTTTACGAACCGCCTCTGCCAAATTTTCACCATTTTTATAGTGAATTTTATTAATTTCGATGCGTTGTTTACGCGTGTGTCGTTCCATTTTTATTAATGGCGTAGTTTCTACTTCTCAAATATCAAAAAAATTACCACTTCAAAAGTAACATCCACCGAAATAGCGGACTATTCAAATAACACCTGTTATTGGAAAACCCTTTAGCTTTCAGAAAAATATCTGCATTTTGGCCCTCAATCGTGTGAATGATTCAAAGGTTTTCAGAACATTTACAAACAATTATATGATTCAATCATTGTTGTTGGAACGGAAATTTAGCCTGTACATGAAGGGCGATTTCATGATTAGCGAATATTTATACCCTCTGCAAAAGTTGATTGCGTATCTACTTGTATAATTGCAAAAGCCAAAACATTTAATCCATTTTGTATGAAAATTCATGAAAACTTATTACCCAATGCCGGTTTTGTGTGTAAAAGTCAAACATTTACGATTCCTGCCACTCAACGGTATATTAAAGACAATTAATTTCATTTTAGTTGAAAAGTGTCATGCGCATGCCAAAAAACTGCCTCAGAATCAGCGAAAAGCTTCAACAAAAGTGTGTGTACTCGTATATGCATAAGTATCTTATCGCTTGTCCGCTAACATATCTGTCAGATAAGATAAAAGTTATCAGTGGTGCGTGGAAGCGAAAATTCATATGCAATTGAAAAAAGCAAAAAAATGGGCAGCGAAAATTGTCAACTACAAATCAACTGAAGAGGAAGATGTACGTACACGATGGTGCAAAATTAGTCACCCAATTTTGTTTTAGAATAACTTTTTTACTAAATAAGAAAGATTTTGACTGATGGAAATCTTTATTTTGATTTTTACGCTCTCCATTGCTTGTCTGTTTGTATTAGGTTGGGGAATAAGTTCGTAGCGTTTTTACCGAAGACATTTATTTAAACAAAAAACAATAATTAGATTAATAAGTTAATCAATTATATATTCGCTGTTGCTGTTTACAACCTCTTCCCACCTCTCGACTAATTTGTTGATGCCGTTCCGCCAAAAATCCCCTAGTCTTGTGTCAAAGAAGTTGTCGAGCCAGTTTTCAAGGACCTCTTTGTTATCGAAGGTAACGCCCTTCATATCGTTTGACAGGGAGCGGAAATGCTGGTAATCGGTCTTTTCAGTCGAATAACCTCATTGACGTGGTGTAGCTGGGCAATGTAGAGCTCCTTGTGAACCGTGGCATTCTTTTCGAGCATTTCCCAGAGCACTATGCCCTTCCAGTCCAACCAAATACATGTCATGATCTTCTTTGAATGAAGCTCCAGCTTAATTTTCGGCTTTGGCGCATCTCTTGGAGCCACTCACTCCTTTCTTTGCTTCATATTGATGTATAGGCACCATTTCTCATCTCCCGTGACGATTCGGTATAAAAAACGCTGTTTATGACCGCGCGTTCCCACGACAGTCAGCTCTACGTTACCGGAACGACCCCATATATGTATGGGGAATGCTTATGCTGATACAACAACAACAACAACCGTGCGTTGCTCGATGGCGGGCGAGATGCTGAGAAGCAATTTGAAGGCGACTATCTTTGTTTTTTTTTTTTGTTGAGCTTCTGAGGCACCTGGACTCCCAAATTTTCTATAAATCCCATTGAATGAAGGTGATTGAGAATCGTTTTATGATCGCAGTTCATATTTTCCGCCAATTCACGACTGGTGTGGCGACCGTTCTCCATTCTTGATCGAATTCAAAAGGCCTTCCGCTGCATCGACGTCAAAGCCGCCATTTTTCAACTTTGCAAACTATTTTCGTCTTGAAGACTCGCCTATGACATCTTCTCCTTACACGTTGCAAATGTCCCGGTCTGCTTCGGCAGCTTTTTGACCTCAATGAAAAGCAAAGAAGATCAGGTGTCGAAAATGTTGATTTTTGCCTCCTGGGTATCCCATTTCTAAGCCTAAAAATTAATAAAAAATTAATAACTCAGAAATACAATTAACATAGTTCTGTAGAGCAGAAAGAATTCTATGAATACTTACCCTTTGCCAAACAGCAAACAAATCGTTGTAAAATAAAAGAGAAACATAAAAACGCTATGAAGTTATTCCCCAACCTAATATTTATGTTTTCCATGATAGTTACTTTGTAAACATTTTGACACATTTTATGGTCAGAAAAGTAGCAGAATTTTATTCTAACCCTCATTAGCTTAGAAAAAGAGTCGGAACAGAATCTACTTATATACAAAGTATTTTGTTTATTATAAAGCCACGCCAATATGAGTCCAATTTAATCGTCATAGAGTCTGAAAAATTTACGCTTTTCTGCGTCCTTAAAACAAATATTAAGACTCTTTATGGACTCATATATAATATAATATGAATCATATTTTAAAGCTTTCACGTTCTTAAAGAAGTAAGTACAATTTCGGTTTATTTTGGAGTGCAAAATATGAAATTAGGCTGTGCTATATCTTGCTTTAGGCAAACATTAGCTTATTACATATGTAGTTTGGTTTTGTTTTGAAACTTTTTTCTGTTGAATCGATTTACTAATACATGTATTTGAAAATAATATCCATAACAGTTTGTTTATATCAACTCTAGTTATTTGTTACATTTATTTATTTTTAAGTCTATTTAGTATGCGGATTGGTAGGGAACAACTGCACTTTTTCTGCCAGTTACAAGCCTATGTGGCATTTTAGGGCTGTGATGTGTTGGGTTTGAGGTGAGTACACTTTAATATAATTAAATTAATTAATTACATGTTGAGTAAATCTATCTTTGCATGTGTTTTTAATCTTTTACAGTTACAAAACTGGATTTGATTTTGTGTTAAAAATGGATTTCATAGTGTGAAAACCTTAGAAATGTTGGGAATTTGTTTCGGTAAAGATACTCTAAAGAAAACAGCAGTTTACGAGTGGCATGAACGCTTCAGAAGAGTTCATCTATAGTTCGGATGACGACGTGGTGGCATGTTGTCGCCAACGAAAACTGATGAAAAAATCAATGAAGTGAAAGAAAAGTTAGTCATTAACCGCAAATTAACCAGCATAGACCTGACAGAGGATTTGAACATTGCTTATGGATCCGTTCAGGACATTGTAGTTAATGATTTGGGTTTGCGCTGAGTTGCTGCGCAGTGTGTTCCAAAGGACCTGAATTTTACACAAAAAAGAAACTGCATGATATCGCCTGATTTTCAAGGTTGAATCCCACCCAACATTCATCAAACGCAGGACATGACGAGATGTGGGTTTATGAGTACAATACATAATTTATACATCAGGCGAGTGAGTGGTGAGCCCCGAATAAACCAAGACCTCAAATGAACATGTTTTCAAAATTCACCAACAATTTTTGCCAGAAGGTCGGACAGTTAATACGGACTATTATTTGGTTGTTATGGGGCGTTTACGTGAAGCAGTTCGCCAAATAAGAACGAATTTGTAGCAAAACAGCTAATGGATTTTGCACCGTGATAGCGCACCATCGCACAGTGCCATCTTTATCCGTGAATTTTTGACCAAGGACGAAACGAATACTATTCAACAGTCATCGAATTCACCTGATATGGCTTCCTACGATGTGGTTTCGGAATCGTATTTATAATGGAAAAATAGGCTTTTAGACTCATAAATTCCAAGCACTCAGAAAATTATTTAAAGTGTAATAAAGGGAGGCAAATTAAAAAAAAAACAAGTATTGATCTGTGAGGGACTGGTAGCTCTTCTTCGGTCAACTGTAGGTTGGTTGTCCTTGAGTTAGTAGCTGAAGCGATTTTGTAAATTCGTATATTTTTAATAAATAAAAATTGGAATGAAATAATTTCTACGAATAACAGTACTTGTTTGCTTTTAATTTCAAACACTCTACGCTCCAAATAGAAGTAAAAGGAATACATACATATATGTAGGTACATACCTATATTTAGACTTAAGCAAGCAAAGCCAGAGTCATCAGCAAAACCAAAACAGAGTCAAACCAAGCAGTAACAGAGAATGCTTTGCAAAAGTAAAACAAAGGGGGAGTATGGCCTGATAATTCTACCATACGAAGTAGATATGTGAAATACCTTTTTGCACAATTTTCTATTTTTTAACAAATTTCAGCACAAATTTCGTTACATGCTACTTCATTGTTGCTTGGAGAAGGAGCCAGCAAATCCATGTGTTGTATTGAGCCTTTCTTTGTTGCATAATCAATTTCATTTATTATGCACAAGCATAAAAGCTTAACGTTGTCGAAAATGTGGGCAGCGGACATATTAGGTTGGATAACAGGCTGGTTGTTCGCGAAATGGGTGTGTGCGTTATAGAAGAAAAACACATCACACCAAAAATCTGGCGTAACCACCACCCACATACATATATGTATGTATATCAGCAGCAGGTCCGCGCACACAAATGAGCAAAGCAACAACCGAACCAAGAGAATCAACCAAGCGAGGTAGTTAGTTAGGTAGTCAACTGAAAATAACTTAAATAATTTGCAAGTAGTACGAGCGTGTAAGTATTAGGCCGAAAGGAGTCTGAAGGGACTGTGAAATTCGCTAAAAATAACATTGCGGTATTTCAATGATTATACGTACATACATATACATAAATATAGTATATGTAAGCATGTAAGGGAGCCCATTGATGTTGCGATGAATCTACTGAAATGACGGGCACTCTTAAAAATCTACAAATTTTGCTTGAATCTTGATTTCAGGTTACATATACACAAGCAGGCGTGTGTTTGTGTATGCCTTTCAGGTACAAGTCGTGAAGGATAAGGCATGTAAAAATGCCAGAAAACACGAGGATTAAACCGATGATATAGCATTTTATATTTGAGCAGCCGAAGTAGCACTGGCGAATGTAGGGACACCACACGAGGCCGAAAAATTAAGTAACTAACCTCACGGAGCGGCGCAAAAATAAAGATAAATTTTGTGGGAAAAGGAAGTAAAATGAAACGAAGCAGATGCATACCGAACGACGGATATAAAAGTTAAGGAATGCTTCCGCATAGCTTTGCAAACGTCTGCAAAGCTAAAAAGTATGCAGAGACAAACGAGTGCATACGTATGTGTGCAGGCAGTTGAGTGATAGAGCGGGAGGAAGAGAGAGAGAGAGTGAGAGAGAGATAGAATGTGTGGAAAAGTGTATGAAGCGCGTGTGTGTACTGGCATTTGAGTGTGCGTGTGTTGGGCAGCAAAAGTGGGTCAATCGATCGGTTTTTGGTGGCCGCATTCGCTGACAGTGTGTGCGACTTTAGTGTTGCCTACTTCAAGGCGACAAGCCAACATACAGCAGCAACAGCAGCGCCACAACCCTTACAAAACGAGCTCAATAATAACGAGTTGTGCCACCACTTTTGCACGGGTGTTGGCCACAGTATACAAATGCAAGAAAGCAAGAAAGAGAGATCAAACGTGTGTGAAAGTCTGTAGGGTGTGAGCATTGCAGAGCTACTTCAAATAAAAAAAAAGAAACAAAACAAAAGGATGTCACAACGCGCACTGGGAGTACGAGCGCTTTGCAGTGAGAGCATTTGTGGTAGTTGTGTAGCGCATTTAGCTATGCTTTTGCAGAACAGAACAAGAAACGACAAGAAATTGTGTCAAAAGCTTTGAGTTCACGTACTCATTTGCAGCAAAGCTTTCGCGTAACGACATGTCCTGTATGTTGTTGGGTGTATGCTGTGGCATGTGATGAGCTTTCATCAGCGCACAAGCGTTGAAATATTTGCTGTTTTTTTAAAGGACTCGGAAAAGTAAGTCAATACTACATAGGCGCTTTTATTTACAAGCGCACACATACATACATTTTTAAATGTAAACTTACATACATACATAGTTACATACATACTATATACTCGAGTATTACATCAGCTATATTACGTATTTTATATACTTGAGAATTTATTGGGGTTACGTTTGCAGTTGAGGATTTTTTCCAAGTTGCGTTTGAATAAAAGGCTAGCCCGAGTTTTCTATAAAAATATTCTCTCCAGCTCCAGCTCACCCCCACACGCTTTCCTCTTTATCACAGTCCTGCAAACTTCACCCCTTCGATGCTTCATGAATCCTGCATCAGTGTTGTAAGTAAGTAACTAAATGTGGCTCACACAAAGGAGTAGTAACACAGCAGCAAGGCAGCCAGGCAGGTCAGCGCAGGCGGGTTTTATACGTAGTCACAAGGGTCCTACAGCAAATTATGCTTTTTCTCTGCATATTACTTCATGATTTGAATCTCGCATTATGGCTGTCTTTGTGCCACAATATATGTATGTATCCATGAATGTATATGGGCTGTCAGTTGGACCACAGCTGGAGTTGTTATTTTTTTGTGCATTTTCCGCAATCATATTTATAATTTCTTGTTTTTGTATTTGTTTCCGTTGTTTTCTCTTATTTGCCACTTTTATTGCCAATTTTCCATTTTGCTGATTCCCTATGTTGCCTTCGTTGGCCTGTTTCCTCTTCATTGCTTTAATAAAATTAGATTGGTTTGGGTATAAATGTATGTATGTAGATATGTGCGCTTTGCCATTATTTTTGTCACTGCCATAAATTTGTTAGCGAAATGATATAATTTCTTATGCCAGAGAAGGTATGATATGTTTTGTAGAAAATTGTGTTTATCGTAAAAATGTTGAGGTCTTACAAAACGTGGCAGCATAGCTGAGTTCCGAAAAAAAAATCAATCAATTTTTAAATTCATTGCTTTGCAGAGGAATTTTGATTCTAAACATCCGAGACTGTCTCTCTCACTATTTCTTCTTAAAAGAAGGGGTGAAGGGCTGGGTCTTTCTATTATGCTCTAGATCAACAATATGTTGAGTATGTGAAGCATCAAAGGCGCCTCTTGCCATCTTTGAAGTAAGGGTGGTGTTGTAACTCATCTGCTATGGAAGCACGTGCTGAATGAATTTTTGTTTCATACTTTCTTAAAATCCATTAAGGTTGCTGTATATGTAGAAGACCTAGATATCCTGGCCGTAGTGGAACTCATTTCAATGGCCAAATAAATATTGCAAACTGCTCTTAACGACTTGGCTAAGTCAATAGGAAGTATATATCCACTAAGTCGAAATAAAAAATAATAATTAAAGGGCTCCAAAATCTACCTATCTACCAATCCCTTAATGGCCTGAGGTTAGTCAGAGAAGCGAAGCCACTAACACCCAATCCCTTCTGATAAGCTTGCAAATGATGCACCGACGGAGCCAGTTTTCTAGATGGATTTAGATGGCGTTGGATATACTACTGAACCTGATAAAGCCCTTGTCTTCGGTTGAGACAGATCACGGAGACTACCTTTGGCTGCAACTTCAACGTCCACTTCCCCAGCGTAGGTGACTGGAAATCTTCTCCGATGGATCAAAAATGAATATCGGAAGAGGTTCCAGTGCCTTCATTGAGAGAGTCTTACAAACTACCAGATTTTTAGACT
>JAYXIM010037568.1:0-21814 GCA_037575425.1 Anastrepha fraterculus | reverse complement strand
ATATATATATATTTTCCCGTGGTTCCTAGGTGGAACAAAGGGCCTCAATAAACAAGTTAAAGTTAAATCTATTAGAATCTAGGAATTTTATTTGCCGCCAGGAGCGGCCTGCTTGTTGCACTTCTGTTTCTACTAGTCGCCTCCACGTGTTAGATGGTCTGCCAGGTCTGCGGCTGCCTTGGGGGTTCCAATCCAGGGCTGCTCTAGTGATATCATCATATGGCTTTCGAAGTGTGTGACCGATCCATTTCCATTTGCGGCGTCGAATTTCGAGATAGACTGGTATCTGTTTCGTTATAGTCCACAGATCTGAGTTTGATATGACGTTAGGCCAAAAAATGCGCGTGATCTTGCGAAGGCTGCGGTTGATGAATACTTGCATTGCTTGTATGTCACGTGTTGACGCGTTCCACGTTTCGCATGCATACAAGAGGACAGATTTCACATTGGACTCGAAGATTCTCAGTTTCGTGCGCCTCGTTATATGCGTTGCTCTCCAAACTTTATCAAGCATGCCAAACACTACGCGAGCTTTCGATATCCGGTTACGTATGTCAGCCGCTGAACCGCCGTTTTTATTTATTACACTGCCTAGGTAGCAGAATTCATCTACAGCTTCGATGTTAGTGCCGCGTATCTGGAAGATATGTGAATCGGTGGTGTTGATGCGCATTATCTTTGTCTTCGGAATGTTTATTTTCAGTCCAGCCCTCGCTGCGAATTCGCTCACCGCCTCTATTTTTGCTTGCATATGTGAGTGTTTGTGTGATAGCAGGCAAATATCGTCAGCGTAGTCTAAGTCCTCAAGGTTGCCGCTCAGGCCCCAGGATATGCCTCTGTTCGCCGCTGAGGCTTGTCGCATCACTAAGTCCAGTACCAGATTAAATAAGAGCGGAGATAGCACGCATCCCTGTCTTACTCCTGTTCGAACTGGAATAGCGTTGCTCAGGATGCCCTCATGTCTCACACGGCAGCTTGCTTCACTGTACAGTTCTTTGACAAGTGAAATGATTTTTTCAGGTACTCCTTTGCAGTAAAGTGCTCCCCAGATTGCCTCGTGGTTAAGAGTATCAAAAGCTTTTTCAAAGTCGATGAAGCAGAGATAAAGTGGCGAACGCCACTCGACCGATTGCTCGACAATCACTCTCAGGGTGTTGATTTGATCGACGCAAGAACAGCGTGGTTGGAAACCCGCTTGTTCATTCCGTAGGCCACTTTGCAGTGCGTCGGAAAGCCTTTTATTAATTATATGCGCTATTACTTTATTGACCATGCTTAATAGTGTTATGCCTCTCCAATTCTTGCAGTCGGATAAATTGCCCTTTTTCGGTATGAGCGTGATGACACCCTCCTTAATGTCATTCGGGATCTTCCCGGATATCCAAATGTTTTGCAGTAGAGGGAGTAGCCTTCGGGCGCTCACCTGAGGGTCAGCCTTAAGTAGTTCAGGATTGATGTTGTCTGGTCCTGGCGCTTTATTGGCCTTTAGGGCTTTAATTGAGTTCATAACTTCGATCTCATCAGGCAAGGTGGTGGAGATATCGCGTCTTACCAAGTGACGTGGACATTCACATGGCTGTATTGCTACGGATGGTGTTGGCGCAAGGAGCTTCTCGTAGTATTTTTCCCAAATGCGTACTTGTTTAGTTTTGGACGTCGTCATTTCGCCATGCTCATCCTTAAGCGGCTTACTGGACTTCTGTGACTTGTTGGTTAAATTGCGTATGGCGAGGAAAAGATCACGGGTGCGATGCGTCTCCGCCGCGGACTGCGCGTTGCTGGCTATGTTGTCGTTCCAGATCCTTTTGTCCGTTCTTGCACTTTTCTTAACCTGCTTGTCCATGTCGCTGTATCGCTGCTGCAGGACTGTCTTAGATAGCCTTGTTTTAGCACAGTTTAGTTGGTTTTTGATGTTTCTGCGATCATTAATTAGGTTCCAGGTACTGTCTGATATCCAGCACTTGCGCTTGATTGCCTTAAAGCCTAAATGGGTCTCTGCTGAGTTCAGGAAAACTTGCTTGGTTCGCTGCCACTCATTTTCGTGTGGTGTAGTTGGGGCAGTGGTCGAGGTTAGTGCTTCGACGAACCTAGTGGAGGCCCTCTCGTCCTTCAATTTTTCCACATTGAAGCGGCGTTGCGACTTTTGTTGGGTTATTGCCGCAACTTTTAGCCGGACTACAGCGATGAGGAGATGGTGGTCGCTTGATATGTCCGCTCCCTCTTGTTGCGAACATCCGTGAGGGAGCCGCGCCATTTACGACTTATGGCAATGTGATCGATTTGGTTTTCGGTAGTATGGTCAGGTGACGTCCACGTTACTTTGTGAATGCGTTTGTGATTGAATAATGTGCCGCCAATAACAAGGTTATTACTTGCGCATAACTCAGTGAATAGTTCACCATTCTCTGAGAGTACACCTAACCCATGTCGACCCATTATCTCTTCGCGGCCCAGATTGCATTGGCCAATTTGTGCGTTTAGGTCACCCATCAGGATGGTGATGTCTCCTTTCTTAACCATACTGATTACACTCGTGAGGCGGCTGTAAAAAGCCTCTTTAGACTCCGTGTCCGCCAGGTTCGTTGGTGCATAGCACTGAATGATTGTCAATTTCCTCACTCTCGTACGCAGTCTCAGTGAGATAATTCTATCGGAGTGAGCTTTCCATTCTATGAGAGCCGCGGAGGCAGATTTAGAAAGAAGGAATCCGACCCCATTTTCTCTCCGCTTGTCGGGTGAGTTGCCAGAGAAGATAAGCTTCTGCCCCGTCGCTGTTGTGATTTCACCAGAGTCGGCCCATCTGATCTCACAAAGACCGAGTACTAAGAGTTGGTAACGCTGGAACTCTTTACAAAGTTGCGCTAGTTTGGATGTTTCTAACAGTGTGCGAACATTCCATGTGCCTATTCGTGATCCATATTTCATGCTGAAGGTCGTCATCAGATTTTCGGGATTTATATTTACATTGTTTACTTTGGTTTCGTTAATCCGTTATTTTGAGGTGGGTAGGGGATTAGCCTTCCGCACCCGAGCCTGTTTCCGGGGCTGCCGGTACTGCCTCCAGGCTGCCAGGAGCAAGGGAATTTCTTCCTTGCAATCTATAGGTTATACCGCCTTATTGCTCGGTCGACAGAGCCTCGTTAGCGAGAAACAGGAGGCACCAAGTCCGAATGGACAGTGGGTGAGGTTGTCAATTGGGAAGGATTGGCTATATATTGCGCATCACTTCCCCATCACTACATTTTAATTTTGTTTTTATATTTTAATTTTTTTTCTGTGTATTTATATATATTTCTTTTTTTTCTGTGTAATTAACTAAAAAGGAAAATATAAACAATGTTGGTTGTACAAACTGCGTATACACGTTCCAACTCATTGTACAACCGCTAACTTCGGCCACCAAAAATTAAAACATTTTAATTTCAATCCAACCGTTGGACCAAGAAGTGGGTTGTACAACCATACAACTGTTTATCCAACATGCCCATGTTGATATAATGGTTGATCGTGTAACTTTGCATAATGACAGGCCTTGCCTATAATAGGTAAATAGTTGCTAATGACATGGCCACCACTGTACATGCATGCACATATACAGCCAAGTATTGTTACTTATGGCAAATTTTTTGGGAACTGAGAAGTACATACCTATGTACGAGCAGCATCAAAGTGGTACTTCATATTATTATTTATGTATGTATATGTTAATATTAGCTAGAATGAGTATTAAGATAAGATAGCGTGCCTAATTATTTGCATTTCTACCTCCATAACATTTTTCACATGATTCACACTTTTGTATTGGATACCTGAATATGTATTGCATTTGTTTAATAATTAGAATTTGTAAGAAATTTCACGTATATATTGGTATTTCTCAGATGTTGGCAGCTAATACATTTACACACATTTACAAAATAAAAACATTTGATTTTACTTGTTGGCAAGTAAATGTATGTCGATTTTACAGTTGGTTAGCATCGCGGAATTTTATAATTAGTAAACACATTTATATAGTCTAAAACCTTCACCAAACGTCATATGCCCATTGTTCGTGTGAATTATGAATGCCATCTTTACGACCATTGTGTAGCTAATAATTCGATAATTGTAATTAATCTCAAACTGTTACAAAACAACTATCAACTGGTTTTTATTTATCGCGAACTTGCAGGGAATGCGGATGCAAACAACGCCACAATTCGCACACAGCACAAAAACTATTAGACCATACCAAACTTTTATCCAAGAGTTTTCTAGCAATACACACATTTTTTTTATGGAAACTCATTTATAAAAACAAAACACATACATACACTAAACTTTAACACTTATAAATCTGTATATGCATGTTGTGAATAAATCATTGCAACTGCTACTAAGCATTCAGTAATGGGTAGTATAACCAGAAATTTGCTGATGTGTATATAAAAATATTAACATATGCACTTGCGATTTGAGAGCTCAAAATGTTTCAAAGGCAAACATATTTAAGTAAATACCATTGCAATGGTCGCGACACTCAGTACATACTAAATAATGAATAACGTTTTTTTAATCGCCTGCAACACACTTACTTACATACACATGTATATGGAAAAAGAAAAAACCTGTTCTTGTTTGTATGTAAATGCGCATGTGTACATATATGTTTTTACTTTGGCGATTTGTGAATGAACTGGCAAATATGGATTTGAGGTCCATCAAGTCACTGAAACTTTTGCTAATATAAAAGCCGAAATAGAATTTAGTTTCGATTAAATTTTACATTTTACAGTACAAGTACATGTTAATATAAAGTATTTACAAAATAAATATTTTGCTTATACTAATTTTTGTTTGCAAATCTATTTTTTTCCAGTCCGTTCTGAAAACCACTTTGTTTGCAGAACTTGTTTCTCACAGTTCATAGCTATTGGTCACAATTGCACAACACTTTTGTTAATTATTTGACACTCTTTTAACCACCTGTAAACTTACACAAATCTAATTTATGTTTATTTCAATTTGAGTAAAACACACTTCTTCACCACTTTTTAATAATAAATAGTTATAGCATTTACATCAGATTACGATTTCTAAAGAATTGCGACTAAACGAACAGATATTTTTGACAGCAAAAAAATTATGGATTAACAAAGTTGATGGTAAATCAACGTTCTCTGATGAGAATGAAACGGAACAAAACGGAAGATACAATACAGAGAGTGACTAGAAAATTCGGAATAACCAAAAATTTACAATACCGATAATTGTGTGGTATTTGAAACAGATTTGAAATTAAACCGGATGAAAATTTTAGTTCGATATATAAGTAATTGTAGGCACGGCCATCATTTTTGTAATGCTTGTAATACCCAAATTTATTTTCAGGATGCCGTCATTAAGGAAACAAATTAAAATGCTTAGTTTTTTTTATATATCTTCCCCATACATCTTCAAATAAGCAGAATTTGATCCGTAGATCTTAATTTTTAAATCATTCCGACAATATGCCGAAAGATGCATGCTTCTGAGAACTTCATGACTTTTGTGTAGTACAATGAATTACAACATTTCACTATTTTTATAAATTTTATCAGTTGTTAAACTTAACGGTCAAGTCAATAATCTTATATTCTTATATAGCGCTGTCATTCTACTATAATACTCAAATGCTAACGAATATGCACCAAAATATGAATTCTTATGTGTAGTTTTTATATTTATAACATAGAGAACGTTCTCTGTATAACACTTTCGTAAAATGCCTGACGTATATAAACAGATATAAATGTTTGCCGGTGAATTTCGTGATTTCCGCATTTTTCACAGGGTGGTGCTAAAAACAAATATTATATTAATCACTTTGAGAAACACTTCATATATTTTATTGGACCACTCTGTTAATTTTTTATTTATTTTTAACGTCTATTACAGTAACCTCTCGATTTACGATGTGACAGCGATAATTTATACTGAAAAATATTAGCGAATGTTGCTGAATTTTCAATGAAAGTTGGTTCTACGTTGTCGGAATGTCTCTCATCTCTATCCGACTAAGGGCTGTCACTTCACCGACATTTATAAACATTTATGGGAAATATTTTTGCAATACCTTAGGCTATGTACATAACAATCAAAGTATATTACAGAAAAAGTTGAGATCGACAATACGTGAGATATATCTTCCACACCACAGGTTAATCAGACATCGGCAAAAGGGGGGCTATATCGCGCACTGATCGTAATGTTTTCGTGGTAAAGTCAGTCCTACTACATAAACTCTCAACTTAACTAGTTAGGCTGATGTTGTGCACTGCTTCTAGGTGGTATTAAACGTCTGTGAAGCTTATAGGACAGTAGGAGTTACTTCGGATGGAGGTTGAGAGAGTGGTCTGTTCTTAAGAGGTCCCGGTGGTCTAGAGCTCGAAAAATTAGGGTATTTTCAGGAATTTTTTTTACAATAGAAAAAATGAAAAACGATATTTAAATTTTTTAGGATTTTCATTTAATTTCTTTTACATACAAAAATGAAAAAAAAAAAATTTTATTTAATTAAATTTATTTTAATTTTAATGAAAAAACAAAATTTTATTTTAATTTCTATTTATCTGAAGCACATTAATCGGTATAACTGTAGCTATGTCCCGTACTAGAAAAAAAATTAAATAAAAATTGACAAAGTGGCGCGGTTTTGAATTTGACACTCTACAAATCGTTTTCTTTTCAGTTTTTTTAAGGCACCTTTCTGGTCTATAGGCGTGAAACTTGAAGAACAACAATCGGTATCAATTGAAAATCGTTTTTATTCATTAGATGAATACTTTATTTACAAAAAATTTTTTTTTTCAATGACAATAATAAAAAAAATGCTTCCCCTGACGTACACATGCCACTGGCGTAACTGATTGGGCTCTCAGGTACGTCTGAAAAAAAAATTCCGTCGATTATTCAACAGGAAATATGTCGCTATGATGGGTAGCAGATTTACAAAATACAATTTTTTTTCTAGATATTTTATCTGTTTATTGCAAAAACAAAAAAAAAGGATTTTTTTCACGTTCTCGCTCTTCAAAAATAAAAAAAATTGATTGTAAAATTATAATTCTGCTACCCGCGAGAGCCACAAGTCTACTAAATGACATATTAAAAATTCAAATCAATCGGCACAGTACTTTCTGAGAAATTACCAGCGGCAACTCGGAAAAAATAGTTTCGAGAAAAACACGGTTAACGCGCTTATACCTGGGCGTCGTACTCCAAACCGGTCTCGTTTGAAAGCACTGTAACGTCTAAACTACAACGAATTTCAATACAAAAATATGCAAGTATATTTTTGAAAGTATAAACTATAACAACATGATTTTTTCGAAAGTCTAGACCAGAAAGGGGCTGCTAAATTATTTAATTATTTTTAAAAATTTTAACTCTAATATTTAAGGGGTTAGGGATAGTCATTTTAAAAAATTGGATTTTCTTGCATTTTATTATAGTATAATATCTTAAAAGTATTGTGTGAAAATTTGAAGTGACAAATACATTTTCGAGTTATTCAACAATTAACAAAGGGCGCTCGGGCGCTCCGGAATGTTCGAGGGCAAGTAGTACAACTTTAAATGCGTTTATCTCAAAACTATGTTTTTTGAATTGCTGATCACTGTAACTTAAAATACGCTTGGAAGATTTCAATAAAATTTATACTGCTTTTGAAAAAGATAAGAAACTCGTTTGACCGAAGGTTTTTTTTAATTCCGATTTTTTTAAACAATTAATGTCGGGTTTTTTTTCGAAAATGCTATGTTTTTATTTTTGTAAAATAAAGCAATTGACTAGCAAAAACAAATTATTGAAAGTCATCATTTTTTCTGGCCTCTGATTGCCCCTAACTCATTGAATTATTACTAAAATAAAATCCTTCGGATGAAAGTGCGAAAGCGGTTCCAGGGTGTGCGACGGTTACAAACGATGAGGAGTTTTTAAGTCTTCCGACATAGCATTGCTGGGACACGGCAGCTTTGATGATTCATTAAACCTCCTCCTCCGCAAAAAAAACTACTAATCTACAGGGTATAATTGAAAAGTAATGAGCCTTCCCGCGCGGAGCGTCTGCCAAGCGATCAACCGAATCGGCTGGTGGGAGAAAATGATCGTTGGACCTTCCCCTTCCTCTAGAAACCAGTCCCAGTTCGCTAGCAATAGCGGTGCAGTCAACATCGCTTCGTGCGTGAAAGCTGTTTTAAAAGTGTGTTAGGATTTTGCAGTGGCGAAAATGCAGCGATCGTTCGAGCAACATTACTCGATCAAATTTTGCTTACAGCTAAACAAAACGAGTACCGAAACCATTGGGCTACTCAAGGAGTCTTACGGGGACCAATCTCTGTCCAGTGCCCAGGTAAAACGGTGGCTAGTCGCCACGACCCAACAAGGCGCGCAAGTCGAAATCCGAGGTCAAAACCCTGCTGATCATCTTTTTCGACTCGTGAGGCATCGTCCACAAGGAGTTTGTACCTCCAGGAAGCACTGTTAACGCGGCATTTTACAAAGAAGTGCTCCTTTGGCTGAAAAACCGCGTCGCCCGGATTCGGCCCGACCTCGTCAACAATTGGACCCTTCATCACGACAATGCGCCGGCGTACACCGCCTTCCTCTGCACCTCTGCATTGGCCAAGATGGGGGTTCCGGTGCTTCCCCACCCTCCCTTCAGCCCAGACCTGTCCCCTCCGGATTTCTTCTTGTTCCCGCGCCTGAAAAGAAAGCTGAAGTGGAGGCGTTTCGACTGCATCGAGGCGATCCAAAAAACCGTGACATCCGAATTGAACGCGATTCCGGTGGATGAGTTTAAAAAATGTTTCCTGCAGTGGAAGGACCGCTACCAGCGGTGTATTGACGCTCAAGGGTCCAATTTTGAAGAATATTAGTTGTATAAGCCAAAAGGTTTAATAAAATTGCTTACAAAAAATAAGGCTCATTACTTCATCAAACCCTGTATTTACTTTGAAATAAAACCACATTTTTCATTTTATTGGATAATGAAATTACTGATTTTGTTTCCATAATAGTTTATTTATCAATACGCCACTGTTTTATTCGCTATTATCGATCTAACACCACATCATTTTAACGGTGATACTAATAATTTTTACTAATATTCATAGACTCTCTGCGGTATAATAATTACTATTCTTTAATTTACATATTTAATACACATTCAAAGTTTGTTTCATAATAAGAAAAGAGTCTCCATATATTTTATCGAATTTTTATTATAATTATTATATTTTTTTCTTCACAAATACAATACGAATGATTACTAATAAAAATATGCATTTGAATGTACTTTGCTCGTGTTTTGCTGTTGTTGTTGTTGTTGTTGTAATTGTTAGACGTTCGCTTATTTGATCAGCATCCCCATAATGACTCCAGTGATGATATTAACATTTAGCATTTATCCTTATACATAATTATTCGAGTATTTATACACATAAACATTTATTTTTTTTATATATTATATTAAATATTTTATTTATTTTTTATGTATTATATTAATTATTTTATTTAATAACTTATGAAAATAATTTACATATGTGTATGTATATGCGTTTGTATGTAAAGTTTACGTAAATATTGCAATTAATCTGGGAATTATTTTTGTAATTGCTTTCATATTTGTATTTATTTACTTACTAGAAGTTTTTCAACGAACATGCATATGTACTTAAATACTCTTGTATATGTATAGGTGTATGCTATCGCTAAATTTAAATTAATACAACACACACAAAATATTTTGTATTTCCTCTAAAGTTAGTCAAAGTTAAATATGTAGTTATAAATGCTAAACTTTTTACACATGTATGTATGTGTGTATGCATGTCAATTTATGTTCAATTGTTACTCTTTATGTGTAGAGATTTTTGCTCTACTTAAATGCTTAACTTTCTATGGAGAATTAATAAAATTTTCAACACTGATTGTTCATACGTTTACTTAGCGCATATATTTATGCGTATTTATGTTTATATTAATAAAATTAACTATTAAAAATCTTGCAATATATATTATGTTACATAATTACGTAATTTTGACTATTTACTAGGACAATAACAATGGAATATAACACTAAACAGTATTATGAAAGATTTTGTCGTCCAGCGACTTTTAAACTTAGGAGTCTCTTAATTCATATATGTAAGTGTGTTATGCATTTGTAGTTGTAGTTGAGCATACATGCACATATGTATGTACAGCTACAGACATACACCCAATTTTAATTCTATTTTTATGATTCGCTTATTTCGACTTGAAAGGATGGCTTGGCGCGACATGCGGTAACCCAACGCTTCTCATTCAACTAGGGGCTCCAGTGAACTCGAATTGGTTTCTGCATGTCTTTTTAGAAAAACTTTGCCATCTGATGAAGTCTTTAATATTTTTGCATGTTGTGAAAATATTATGAGTTGTTAGTTTTTCAACAAATGGTTAGTAAGTACCTCATTTGTATTAAAAAAAAAATCTATACATTTAATAACTAAACTATGAAGTTTGTCGCTGTCATTGTCAATAGACGTTTTCATTTAAGCACTGCGAAGCGACGAGTTAGCTTCGGTATTGTTGTGAATGATGAATCCGAAATTGAGCTCACAAATTTTACATCACCTCAAGGTTTAAGCTAAATTTTGATCAAATAATCCAAAAAAATGTGATTAATTTGGACTTAATAGTGGACTTAATAGACGGTGGCGTCAATCAGAATAAATGACTTTACTCGGAATTACCTCAGGAATTAAGATTAACTAATCCGGATCAACTACTAGACTTAATTCCCATCATTTAAGCGGATTAGCGAAAATTTTCGATAGCAACGTTGCCGAAAAACGACAGTTAATATCTATCGTGAATTAAAAATAATTAAACTTTTACAAAGAAAAACAAAAAAGAATGAAAGCAGTTATTGCACCATTAAATTTCTGGAGTAATATGATGAGCACAACAGGAGAAAGTAATTCATGGCATTTTCGTTTTATTCCAAACCAAAAATATTATTAATCAGTAGGACTGCAGCTTTGTCCCGTACTAGAATACAAAAAATTGACAAAATGGCGCGGTTTTGAATTTGACACTCTAAAAATCTTTTTTTCAGTTTTTTAATCAAAACAATACGAAATAATTGAAACAATAATATGATTCTAGTATGGGCGATAGCCATTGATGTTGTGAAAAACATATTAAAATTTCAGACGGTTGAAATTCTTTTTTTTGACAACACCAGACCGAAAAAAGTAGTTTTGACATAATTGACATAAATTGAAAATACTGGGAATATCCTTCCAAAAAGGGGTTACATACATCCAGCAGCGCCAAAAATGCGCTAATAGGGAAACTGTTTTTAGAAAGGATAAAATAGAAATAAATATAAAAAAATTTATACATTGTTTTTTAGTACTTCAACTTAATAAAAAAATGTATTTTAATTTTTCTTTAGAAAAATTAGTATATAAAAAATCACGTGACCCGTCTGCTTAATTTCTCCTTGAAATGTCGATTGATCTGTAACAATTCCTGTAAAATAAAGTTGTAGTTATACTTATGTAGTTGTTGAGCCGGTTTTTTGAATATCGAAAAATTTTGCAATTTACAGCATTTTAAACAAAGTATGCGTTTTACGTCATAAATGGCACAATTTAATTATGTTTATACATTTTTTTTATATAAATATCAAAAATCCGGCTCCACAACTATAACTACAACTTTATTTTACAAGAATTTTTTTAATTTAATTCAAATATTCAAAAAAAAAAACGCATCAAAAAATATTAAAAACTGTATGAGTTATCATGCAGACCGAGCCGGAAAAAGTAGTTCCGAGAAAAATTAATTCTGGACGTATGTAACCCCTTCAAGTTTAAAAATGCGTTTTTCCAATTTCAAATGGCAAGCAGAAAGAAGCGCCTAAATTTTCCCGATTTCTCGTTCGCTTTCCTGAGGTACTATGGATGCAATGCTAGTTTTGCTCTAACACATTCGAAGCTACTTTAATTGTTTTGATATTTCGTGGCAGTTCGAGAAATTACAATTTAAGATTTTTTTAGATAAATAATAATTATTTTTTAGTATTAGAGCATACGCCGGTATTTGTTGCCTACATTCCATCTTTTACTGATAAAACTATCCAATAAACAAATCAGCTGTTCACTAATCCGCGTAAAAACCGTCTGTCACCCTACACAATTTTAATCAGTTTAACTGCCCCTATAATCCGGATTACCGCCGCCTTCTGTCAATTCTATAAGACAATGTTTCATAAATTTGAGAAGCCTCTTGAAGTAAGTAAATCCGCAATCTTGCTCACTTACGTTGGTTGATTCAAAATTTTATTGAAAATCTATTTCTCTGAGTCATTTTGTTAAAAATAATTAGATTTTAAAACTTACACAGTAACTCTCTTGTAAAGTTACATCATCTTTTTAGTGCTGTACTTTCAACATAGCATTTAACAGCATTAGCTAACATACAACTGTAAGCTGGGTAAAGGCAAATTGTTCGTGAAATTAATGAATCGAAAGAAACACTAATGGTGTTCGTTGGATCTTGGTAACTAAAATTTAAAAGAAAAATTGATTAAATAACGTTATAAATCGATATCCACAATTTTCAAAATAAAAATTTTCCAAAACAAAAAAAAAAACACGGAAATTTCGTATCTCTTCTTGTTTTATAAAAAATATGTATTGGCAAAAAAATGCTACTTTTTACTTTAACAAATATTCGAATGATCTGATAGTGGACCAATACTTTGCCCATTTGTATTCCTTAAGTTGATTGCATAATATTTTAAAGTATCGTAAAAGCACTATCGCATTCTAAAAGGATACACCACTACAGAAATTCAAAGAATATTTGGCTGACTGTAGATATCTGCCTGCTGGAGGTCTCATAATGGCATCAAAACGGCGCTTTAGTCCTATTTGGGAGTGCCAGAGTGGTGATTCAGCCATTTCACCTACCTACCTATATTTTTTTTTAGTATTTTTATAAAGTATGGCCTAATATCTTAAAAATTACATACTCCAAAGATTAAAGTGGAAAAATGCCTAAATACTTCTATTTTGAAATTTGGCGCAACAAACTTTAAATGAAATTACAATTTATAAGGCGGTCAGATTTAAACATCGAACAAGCCGTGATCAACTACAACTACTAAAATAGATTTTATCTAAAAATTTTAGCTAAAAAAACCTTTTTTGCAAAGTTTGCAAGTTAAAATTAAAAAAAAATTATTGCAAAAATGTTGTTTTTTAATTAAAAGTTTTATCACACATTTTTTTTTAACTTTTAAATTAAATAAATCCTAAATATTTTTAAGTTAGACATTTTCAAAAAATAAAAAATTTTGCTAAAATGTTAAATTACAAACAAAAACATGTTTGCTAATTTTTTTTTTAATTTAATTAATTGTTTTTAATGTAATAAACTAAAAAAAAACTACATATTTCCAAAACTTTTCACCTGTACTCGTACAATCGAAAAAAGAATTTTCGTTCTTTTAAACAAAACAAAATTGCAGGTTCGTACGTTGCTCGTCTGCAGCCACCCATTTTTCTTATATTCCAACTTTGAAATAAATACAGTTTATGAACTGTATGAATAAAATGCCCAAAATGTGCTTACAGTATTTTTCGCTGTTACAGTGCCAACCTCTTAACAGCATGTGCCAACGTACACTTTACACTGCTATGTTAACATTAACATTCTGCTGGAACAGTGATTGAAATTGCCGACTAAAGGGCTTGTGGGCTGTAGTGCCTAAAATAAGAAAGCAGGCGTAATTCCAAGTAATAACAGCGTGTAGTGACGAGAAAGTGATTTTAGAATTTTTGTTTCACTCTATCGATTCGCATATCTGACTTAAAAGGAACGAATAGTAACGGCGAGTAGTGAGAAGAGAGTGCTCTCTGAATTTTTGTTTCACTCTATCAATTCTCATATCTGACTTAAAAGGAACAAATAGCAATAGAGACTAGTGATCTTTTAATTTTTGTTTCACCTACTTCTGCTTTAACATCTGATTTAAAAGACATTATTTTCATACTTTGACTAAAATTTTCTAAAACTTCTGCCGTGATCTAATATTTCTGGGGCCGATTGCAAATACAACGCCCCGCAAAATCTATCAAAAACACTTAATTACTTCGCAGTGCTGTACAATAGGTAGATGTAAAATAAAGTTGTTACCTAATGCAATTAGTACTACTTGTTTCAGACAAAGTCTCTCAGGTTTCAACCACATCTTGCTTAAACGCTATCGTTACTACAAAATTTTCTTAAGTGAATTCTATTACACTTTGAGAAAAATTCTCTTAAAACTTAAAGGATAATTTGTTGTACAAAGAAGGTGAGTAATACCTCCTACTGATAAGTAAAAAAAAATAATAATATTAATCCTGTTAGATACTCATGTTCTGTATGTGCCACGTACAGAGCCCACTCAGCGAGTATACTATACGTTGTTGTAAGTAGGGTTTATGTGTTTTTATAAAAACTGGGAATATATTTGAAAATGTGAAGATATACAAAATCAGAGTTCTTCAGTTATTTTTTAAAAATGTTATTATGAAAACTGAAAATAAGGTATAAGATATTCTTAAGGAATAATTTGTTTCTTTAAAATATATTTTGCTTCATGATGCGCTATTTTAAATGCCGGTCCCATTAAACCTCTCTAAAAGTTAATTTAAATGAATACATCGTTAAATTTTTATAATTTTTGCGCAAAGAATTAAATAGTTTTTTTTAACAATCTGCACAATTATGCACACTGTAAAATAAAATCATGTGAAATTATTAAATTAAATTGAATTATACGTTTACATTTTAATTTTTAAGTTATTATGTAATCATTATTAATTCACTAATTTTTTGTTTAAAGGTAAGGTACGTGGTACATCTCAATGCAATACAATTTTTGCTAATTTACAATTTGGCATACAATATTTTCATAATTGAAACTCATACATCGCCAATGTTATATTAACTAGTTTTTCAAGTAAATAACTTCACTTTTTTATTTTAGTTTATATTAATGACGAAATTCATTAGCATATGAAAACGTATTTTATAAAAAAATCAAACGAACAACACCTGAGGGTCTAGGAATATTTACGCTACATTTTTACTAAAATCTATACCTTTTTTGATTTCAAGTGCTAGACATACAATATTCTAATCTACTTCTACGTTTTTATTTGCATTAATCTATACGAATTCTTACTTCAACTAAGAAACTGGGTGGAAAAATCGAATTTGTTTATTTCACTGGGAGCGGATCGAAAATTAACTATTTAATGGGGATTTCAAAACAATAAATGACAAGTTTTCACGATTTACCGCCCTTCGACAGGTAATGGTATACTTTCGAGTGTATTTCTGCCATGAAAAAGCTACTCATAAGAAACTATTTGCCATTCGGAGTCGAGTTGAAACTGTAGGTCTCTCCATTGTGGGCAAACAGGAGGAGGAGCTTGGCCAAACACCTAACAGAAGTGCACGCGCTAATTATTTATATTCTTTTAACTTAGTTTTAATAATTTTTATACAAAATATAGTGCACTCTCCTACAAAAATCATATAAATCCAAGTTTAAAACTTTGCGCAAATTTAAAAAAAATATTCTACAAATTTCCAGTTCTGCACACTTTTTTCAAAATTTTTAGAAAAAATTTGGGTATGCAGTTTTAAGGCCCACTAAATTTTAGGTGCACGGCAAAGTGCAAGTTTCAAATGCCACAAAAATCGCATTGATTTGTAAAAAAAATTGTAGTGGCGTTCTTCACTCTATTTAACGAATGCGCGCTCGACATTTTTTTGTATGGAAAAAAAGCCATCAGTAAGAAAAGTTGTCAACGCAATTTTTGAGCTATTTGAAACTTGCGCTTTATTAGAGCAAAATTTGTTGGGCTATAATGTCTACAGACCCTAGTTTTAAATTTTGTAATCAGCGATATCGACCCATTTTCACGAAAAGCGTCAAAATTTTCTGCTATGCTGACGACTTTGCTATCGTTGCGAGAAACCAACGCGCCCTCGCTGCCTGTAAGCTGGAGCTGATAACCAAAGCAAAGCAAATCGGCCTTGTAAAGTAAATGTCGATAAGACAAAAATCCTCGTTAGGTCTTTAAGCGACATACGCTATGGTAACCTGGGCCCATATATTTTTCATAAAGTGGGGTGAAAACCTGGGTGTAAACCTAGCAGCGCTGCTGATCCCGTAATCGGCGTGCTAATAGAAGTTATTTTGCTCATCTGAAACTTCTCAACAATAAATTACCATCGAGGTCGTGTAAGCTACAAATCTACCTGACGCTAAGAAGACCAGTAGCAACATATGGCTGCGAAGCATGGTTACTGACCTCCAACATCTCCGCTTTGAGTGTAAAATCCTAAGAGGGATATTTGAAGTAGTAAGGGAAGCTGATGCATCTTACAGAATCAGACACAATGATTGATGAGATGAAACAGCTGATTTCAGGTCAAAACATTGTGCGTTTCGCTAAAGCTCAGCGGCAGAGATGGTTTGGATACCTACTCAGTATGGACGACAGCAGCATTACGAAAAATACCTTAAACTCTCTTATTATGGGCGTAGAAGACCGCCAAGCAAATAGGCAGATGATGTTGAAGCAGATTTACATCTTATAAATGCCAAGAGAAGCGACGCAATAAACCGAGTCGTATGGAGGCGACTGTGAAGGAAGCACTGGCTTACCCCAAGTTGTAATTTCCTATGATGATGATGATGATGAATGTCTACAGACTACAAACTACATGGAGGTCGTTACAAAAAGAAATCGGTGAATTCTGGAAATCGTGGAACGAATTGAAATTGCTAGCCGAAAACAGCGCAAGGTGGCTAAGCTTTATTGAGATGCTATGCGCGAATGGGAGATAAAGGAAGCTATGATGGTGCCAGAATTATATAATATTATTAGGAGCAACTTATAATATTCACCTCCACTGTAATTAGAGCAAATCATGTGTCAGCATCAGTTACATGCAGCTCT
Source organism: Anastrepha fraterculus (assembly GCA_037575425.1). Lineage (NCBI taxonomy): Eukaryota > Metazoa > Arthropoda > Insecta > Diptera > Tephritidae > Anastrepha > Anastrepha fraterculus. The sequence continues at coordinate 4,775 of JAYXIM010037568.1, read as the reverse complement.
ACTTATATTCAGAATAAATATCCAATAAACATTTGTCACAGCAGGACATGCCATGTTTTTACTCGTCCGCTAATATATTCAACTGGGTACTCGAAATTTCTTTTTAAATTCTGCTTAAATAATGTGAAATTTTGATAGGAATTGTGTGGATTATTTTTATTTGCACAAAGTTTGAAACTTGGATTTATTTGATTTTTATTAAGAGAACGAACTATATTTTCATAAAGAAATTATTAAAATTAAATAAGAAACGAAAAAATTGTCAACATTTCATTTACAATCGAAGCAGTTACGCCGCTTCAAATGATCAAGAAGCTCTACTTTTAGTTTGTAAAGGTTTAGTCGCAATATTTTTATGTGAAATTGGCCGCAATGTGGATTGAAATATTCTTTATTCCTGGTTTGAAATCGACTGATTTGATCTGAAGCTGCGATATTTTCAGCACCTCTACTGGTGCATTGCCTCACTGGCACAGATGTACTTATTCAACGAATATGTCGGTTCAGTGAGTATGTCGATTCGAATTTATTTTCTTTTGGATGCGCTGCTTGCGCCGTGGGGCGATTATTCAAATCTACAATACGACCGCTGTATGATAATAGCCTGGCATTGACAATAAAACAATTTTTGTGTAAAATGTGTTTTATTTTTCAGCACAGGCCCCAACATTTTTCTATCTTTTGCATTCCTCTCTAAAAAATAAGAATCCTGAAACTCTTCAAGTAAGCGTTAGCTTCAGCAATGACCTCATCGTTAAAGCGAAATTTTTTTTACGCCGCGCCATTTTTTTATAGTTTCATTCATATAAACGCTTGGTACCAACCTGGTGAATGTGGCGGCTGAGAAAGCAATTCGTATCCTAACTCATGGAATTTTCGAAGTTGGCACAAGTGCAGGCTTATTGCCAATTGCAAGCAATTGCTTGGCCGTGGTAAAAATAATTTTTTATTTTTTATTTATTTTATAAAAACAAATACCCACAATTTCAGCAATCTGATGCACTTTCGCTCTCTACTTGTTAATCACAATATTGCGAATTTTTTAATAATTGTTGAATTGGTAATCTCATTTGGACATCCTTGACGGAATTCACCGAAAATGCTTGTAAGGCCTCGTTTAAAATCAGCTGCCCAATATTTTTTAGGTGGTGGCAAATGCGTAGAGATCCTGTAGACTTCTTTTAGCTCCGGTTTAATTTCATAGCTGGTTTTCTTTTTCAAAATAGTTTTTTTATTATTGCTTGCTGCTCTAGTTTTCCATCATTTTAAAATCGTGAAATTTATTTTTTTAACGGGTCAGTTCGACAGTAGTGTTGTGAAAGGCTGTATTTAAGAAAAATGTTGCTTTTAAAATATTTGCCCTTTACGATCACCAAATTTCTCTGAATTTCAAATAAAATTTAGCTTTTCTGAGAATTCGTTGAAACTGCTTTATTGTGTTTCAATTTAAAATAACACGTGGGATATGCATAGGTTAGCTTTCTGCATATCTCAATTCTACTGATCCCGGAAATCTTTCCTTTCCTCTTAATGATTTAATGACTTTTACGGCGAATCGCGAATGCCGTCACGGCGGCGCTATCGACCGCAAAGGGTCAGGGCAACTGAGAACTATCATATTATATATACCTACAATGCTCGTTGAAGTAGATACACTTAACATAGTGACTACAATCTCAGAATTTCGATAGTACGAGGGTCTTTTTAAAAGTCTGTCCATAGTTATACAGATGACCTAACTGGCGCGTATCGAGGTTATGTTTAGTTAGTAGCATCTCTTGAAAGAACGCACACCAAGTTTCAGTGAGATCGGTTTATTTGTGTTTGGTATTCGTTTGAATTGCCGCCGTGGCCGAATGGGTTGGTGCGTGACTACCGTTCGGAATTCAGAGAGAGAACGTCGGTTTGGAAAAAAAATTAAGAAACGTTTTTTCTAATAGTGGTCGCCCCTCAGCAGGTAATGCCAAACTTCCGAGTCTATTTCTGTCAGGGCTTGGCTCCCTTGGTTTCCTCGTTCACCAATTTGAAGAAATGGCTGGCGGGAAAAATATTTTATTTAAATGAGGAGGTGATTACAGAAAAGAATGGCCATTTTTCAGACTTGGACAAATTCTAATATTCCGAAGAGAGCATTGCACTGGAACAGCGTTGGACGAAGTGTTTTAGCCTAAAGGGAGACTATATCGGAAACGAAAAAAGGGTTACCCCATACAATTTACGGATGACTCGAAGTTGGATGGAAGGGTTCGTGGAGGGTATTCTGCGAGGAGCTCCCCATCCAGCTCAAATTTTGGCTATAGGACTACTGTAGTGTTTTCCAAGCAGAGGTAGTCGCAATTAAAGAAGCTGGGGATTGGTTCCTTACGTAAAGGAGGTAAATATCTACTACGATTTCTGGCTCGGCTCCGCTTTGGGGTCGTTGTTTGTGCGTTCGAAATTAGTCGGCAAATGCTTGAATTCTCTCTCGACTGCATCCGAATACTTCGATATTAGGCTCATTTGGGTTCCCGCTTGCAGTGGCATAACGGGTAACTGCTGGGTTGATGAGCTCGACAGACAGGGTACCCTAGAGACAGTTTTACCGCAAAATGAGAAGATTGAGGTTTCTTTGAGAATCTGTGGTCTGCTACTGGTAAGATGAGTATCGATTCAACTCAGTAAGCGCTGGACTAGTGCGCAAACGTGCAAAGTCGCGAGATCTTGCTGGCCTCGGGTAGGTCGGCGGCGCTCGAGGGAATTTCTGAGGCTAACAAAGCCGCAGCTCTCAATTTTGGTAGGTATCTTTACCGGGAATTGTGTATTAGGTATCCATGCGATGTGACTTGGTATTGCCACAAGTCCTTTCTGCAAACACTGTTTGGAAGATGCGATGGAATCATCTCAGCCCTTTCACCACAGCTGCCCTGCTCACGTCGGACTAAGATTTATATATCTGGGCTCTTAGTTTTTTTGCTACAACAGCGGATATAGCAAGACGCACCTGGTGAATTTCATCAGCAGCTTGAGGCAGTTAAGGTAATGCAATTAATCATTGTTTGGTCATTATCCTTCAATACATAGTCTTCCTTCTTCCTTCCTCCTCGGTGTTTTGATTTGTTTTCCCCTCTGTTATTGCTCTCTATGGCTTCAAAATGAATGAATTTGATTATTTGTCCAAGTGAGGCCACGCTTGGGCAGCCATTTATCCTTACCTAACCTACCCTTGACTCTAACCTAACCTATCCTGGATTCTTTAAACGACCCTCGTAAGTTATTTTAATTTGCAAAAGTAGTTCGTGCGTAACCCCTGCATGACGTTTTGATATTGCCAGATCATAAAAAAAGTTAAGGGTGTTTGTATTTAAATGCAAAACCATTGGGGCCCTATTGAAAAACCATTGCATACAAATTTTTTGAAGGACTGATTCATTTTTTAATGGATACCTACAATATAAGTTGGCAAATGAATAGAGGATACAGTAGCTGCACAATTTTTTTTTCTGCATTTTGCGCGTAAGTATTATCAGTATTTTGTAATACTTTTTAATGATTATTATTAGATATAAATTATTTTATGAAGTAATGTTATATTAGGTTTTATTATACTCGTATTTTACCTATCATATTGTATTATATTACATTCAATTACTTTTTATTGCTGTGTATTGCTTTATTAAAATCTAAACATTTTTAAACATATTTTCAAATTATTTTAGTAGAGTTGTTCAAGTTTCATAATACTAAAAACTCTTGAATGCCAATCAAAATACGTTTGGAATAAATTTCTAAATAAACACATATGTGTTCTTAGTACCCTTATAGTCCCCTACTTTCGTTTTTATATATTTTCCGCAAAGCGCATTTCCCTTCTCATATATTTCCGTATATTCACGGCTTGTATATGAATGTGCATTTACATATATGTGTGTGTCATTCAAAAAAGCACATCTACACATATTTTAAATATAGATTCACTAATTTATCAATTCCTGATTTAATAATAATTAAATACATCCTTTTTATTATCTCATGAAAATAATATTTATTTTTCTGGTTTGATTGCGAGTGTATGTTGGTTTGAGTGTCCTTCCCATTTCTCTCTCATTGTTGATTAATGACTTAAGTTTTCGCTAATATTTGCGTCGCGGTTATTAGAGAGAGATTAGAGCATAATTGCTCGTTTCAGATATTTTTGTTGTTGTTCTTGCATTTAATCCCATCGATGACCTGCAAGCGGAAATGGAAGATTTAAATAAATAATAAAGCAAGGATTATTGTAAAATGTACAATTCCAATTAACTACACATACATATGCACACACGTATATATGTGTGCAAGTACATTTGTCGAATGTAAGCACTTATGAACATACACACATACGTATATCTGTGGTCACAAACAATAATCGTCTAAGTCGAATTAAGAAAGGCTTGAGTTATATGAACTATATATGTCAACGTATTTATTTATTTATTAAGCCAATGAATATAATAGATAGTTATAAGCTAAGTGAACATATTTTAAGGTTAATAGGTAATAAAAAAGAAAGTAAACTTAAACTATTTATAAAAAAAGAGGTTGTCTGCAAAGTCGGTTTACTGACGATAGTTTAACGTGACAACATCATAAGAAAATACTAATGGAATGGTTGCATTTTTCAGAAGAAAATTTTAATTTTATTTATTTGATAGATATTTTGTATGGATATAGGGAAGGAGGTCAATGGAATCGCAATGGAATTGATCAAGTTACATTTACACAAACGTGAAAAATTATGAAACATTATCAAATTCATG
>JAYXIM010037565.1:0-10146 GCA_037575425.1 Anastrepha fraterculus | reverse complement strand
AACATGTCACACACTTATCTGGTATTTTATTACTTGCACAATCGATACAAATTTTTTAAAAGTTTTTTTATCTTCACTTAATAACTGCTGTATTATGCTTCTAATTTATTTTATTGTTCGCCACGAAAAACCCTTCTCTGCTTCTTTTTTAAGCTTCACAATCCGTGGTGGACCATAGCTTCATCAACAATTTTTCTCCACTTTATTCTATTCATGGCTTACTTCATCTCTCCAGCTGTGTACGTTCATTTCCTAAAGATCTGATTCGACATCATTTAACCATCTCTTTCGCCCTCTTTTTAATTCACCAATCGATGTTTAAATTAAAACTCTTATTAGCATTTCGCTCATTCGGCATCCCTCTAATCCGGTGGGCTTTGAGAAAACGTGTTACAGTTTGTCTTTCAAGAATTTCTTCATTTCATTGTTGTAGCGTATGCGGTAGGTGCCATCGGGTCGTATCAGTGTTTTGTACATTCTTATTTTCTGCAATCTATTCAAATCTTTTGATTTAAATAGTTTTATGTTAACATAATAGCTCTTATTTGCAGCTTGAGAAGAGATCAATAATGAACGAATGGTATGATGAGGATTACAGAGCAGCTAATTATACGAAATACGATCAAATGCAAAGCAAAAAATGGCTCCATAATCAGCAAAAAATAACAAGTATAGATAACATAAATGGAAAGAATATTTGAACGAACTACTTTATAAATAAAACTGCGATAGCGTAAATAAGGAGGAACAAGTAGTACATACGGCTGAAATATATGGTGAAGAGCCTAGTATTGGCTATAAGAAAACTTAAAGAGCCATAAAATCTGTGGCGAAGGTGGAATACCCGCAAAGCTTAAGATATATAGTGAAAATGAATTATTGGGTTGGAGGAAGAGTTCTGTCGTATTTTAAAGAAAATATTTGAGCTCAGTTTTAAAAATATGGGTTTAATATTAAGGGGTTATATATGTATCATACCTTGTGTTGGACTAAAAAATCGAAAATTGTTTATGGCATATTCTAAAAGTACATCATCTTAATAATATAAATTCAAAAAATTATAAAGATCGGATCACTAGAACGAAAGTTACAGACCGTGGAAGCGCGCGACCTTATCCATAAAAGAAGTTCACGCAAAACTTTAGACGCGATTGTCTCGAAGTCGTGGTTTTTGAAAATTACCGTCGCGGTGATCATTATTTATCATAAAATATTTGACGGATTTGCATGAACTTTTTTGTTTTTAATTAATCGAAGTTACAACCTCGTGAATCTGAAACAGTTCACTTTTTATAAATATTTGCATAGTTCGCTGGAAATTTTTTTTTTCTAATTTTTCAACCCCTCAAAAATCGTTTTTTTGGGGCAAAGCGTTTTTCATATCGAGAAAAAATTTTTTTTGGCAAATAAACCGTTTAGATTCACTGGAAAACATTTTTCTACAATAATCATTTAATTTTTTTGATTTCAGTTGAGCTGCTCATGCGGTACCCTGATCAAGCCTCTTCTAAAACACGGCGTTTCGGGGGAGGGGCGATATCAACAATAAATAATAAAATTTTTTAAAATAAAAACACCAAAATGTATTCTTCGAGAGTTACCCCTTGGTATGATATATGCCTCATTTGAATAAAAGTTCTAAAACATATTCGATAATGCGATCAAGCATTATCGTAGTGCAAAACTATTCCTTTTCTGGACGCGAATGCTGGATTTTTTTTTGATAGCTTCATTTCATTTATCCAGTTGATTACACTACAGATTGTGTTTCCCTGTTTCAGCAACTCGTAGTACAGTAGATCTTTCCTGTCCCACCACAAACAAAGCAGTACTTTTCGTTGATGACTATTTGCTTTTAGAACTGTTGCTGATGATGTTCCTGACTTGCAGTAAGATTTTTTTTCTCTTAATATTCTCGTAAAGAATCCACTTATCATTTCCAGTAATCAGCTTGTTCAAAAACAGCTCCATTTTGTGTCTAATCAGATGTGGTGGACACATTCTTACACGATCAGACAAATTCTTTTTCGTTAATTCATGTGGAACCCGAACATTTTGAATGTGATCTTCAAGAGTTGTATGATGAATGTCAAATTCTTCTGCAATCTCTCGGCTTGCTAAATTTTCCTACAGGAATCGCAAACCATGGTCCTCCAGATCGATCACTTTCTTGGAGGCTTAGATCGCCGGAACGAAATTTGCTAAACCGTCTTGGACAAGTACGAACATTTACAATATCTTTTCCAAATAGCGCACATAAATTTTTACATCCGACCGATGCGTTGCTTCCTTCTTGGAATTCATACAAAGTGCAGTGTCGTAAATGCATTTTATCTACTGACATAAATAAATGGCTAAATTTTTTTTTTGTATACTGTTGCACCCATTTATTTTTAACCTTTTCGACATATAATATTATATTTTGCTGCAGATGCACCTGTACATCGGAACGAAAATCAAATCAAATCGTTTTTTAGACGCGGAACTAATTTTGTAAAAAAAACTTCCGATTTCCAAATTTATCACAAAACTACAAACTGCATAGCGTGTATGGCGAAAATTTAGCTGCTCTCATCGGTCCAAACATTCAATTTGGACTTTCCAGATTGAAACGAACGGTCGAAAAGAAACGCACAGAACTGACGATTAGAAAGTGTGTTACCACTGTGTTGGATTTAATTATGATCGCGCCAGGGCCCATGCATCTCTAACTAGTTGCGCGCCAACAGCTCCAAGACCCATTTTCGCAATGCACACAACTCCACCATAAATATGTTTATCGTCTTCCCACTCCCTGAAGTTAAACACAAAAGTAAAATTTCACTTAAACGCTTTATTAATTTTCCGCATCTTCTTCTTCTTCTTCTTACTTGGCGCGATAACCGCTCACGCAATCTTGTGCGAGCTTAACAAAACGCGCCAGTCGTTTCTTTCTCATGCTAACCGTCTCCAAATGGACACACCAATTGAAGAAAAGTCCTTCTCCGCCTGATCTTTCGTCTCCTAGAGACGCCTCATCGGATATTGTCATCGTCCAAGCTTGGGACGGGCATGATGAGAGTCTTGTAGAGTGTTAGTTGTGTTCGTCGAGAGAGGACTTTACTACTCAATTGCCTACTTAGTCTAAAGTAGTAATTGTGGGCAAGAGAGATTCTGCGCTGGATTTCATGAGCTATCTGGTTTCGCGTTTTTCGATCAGGAGACATCCACGTTGCTTGGTGTATTTTCTTGTGCTGGAATCTGGTGCTGAAGACTACCATGTTTCGAGCCCCAGCGAAGTCGATCAGCCTCTGTCCGTTACCGTATATTTCGTTGTGCAAGCTGAATTTTCCGACTGTGTGACCAAAAATTCCCTCCTTGCAAACCCTGGCGTGGAAGTCGTCTAGCGCGACTTTTATGTCGTGGCGGGGGCCGCGCTCATAGAAAGGCTGACACTCATAGAAGGAATCTTTGGTTGCTTCTTTCTTCCTTTCCATCGGGGCGTGGGCGCAAATGAACGAGATGTTGAATGTCGCGGATTATTCTGAGACACTAGACGGTGGACCTGAGTGAACGACGGTACTTGGCGACGAAGTCTCTCTGCCACAACAAATCCGACACCGATTTGCGCTCCTTTACATGGCAGCAGTAGTAGACGTCGCAAGGTCCATTGCTCTTCTTGCCTTGCCCCGTCCCTCGCATCTCTTGAATGGCAGTGATGCAGCTGCCCCTTCCCCGTTAAGGGACCAGATATTCCAGGTGCATGCCCTCAAATCATAGTACTTAGTCCGTTTGCAGGGGTCGTCATCAGTTTAGGAAGTTCTCATCCAAGACTTTGTTCGTGTTTTCATTGCGGGGTGTTCGGGAGCTACCCAGAAGATACTTGGGATAAGCCCGGAAGTTGTGAGCTGCTTGCACCATATGTAGAAGAATCGTACTGGCCACTCCCAAGTGAATGGCAATCAGTGACTTTACCCGCTTGCGTGGACTTCTACATATGAAACCATCCTCCTGAAACTACTTTTATCGTAATTGGCATAATTCGCGTGAGTTAAAAAAGTGTTCTTCCTTGCTATGTCTGATTGCACCTTAAGGTTTTAATGATGTTATTTTTAGGGCCTCGAATTCTCGACCCTTATTATTGTACTCGTAGATCCAACACAAATGTTTTTTTTGTAGCTCTCAGACGTTTTCCCACCATGCACTTTTTCCGAACGATTCCCCCCTCCTCTGATATGTAAGTATGTATGCGTATTTATGTTAGACGATTTTGTGTAGAGCTTAGATTTTTGAATTTTTTCTCTCAGATACACACAAACTCTGCGGCAAAGCTACCACAAAATAGGTGGCCGACCGGGTGCTTATTTGCCCGCCTGGGCTAGCCTTTCAGGTCCCTGGCCGGCCGTTGGGGTAGCCTGTTTATAATATTGCGAAGCATGGGCTTTGTTGTCATGCAAGCACACACCTACACGCCTACATACGCGCAAATATATATGTATTTACAATCTGCTCTGCACTACTGCACTGCTGCACTGGCATACGCACGCACCTTGGCGTGTGTGTATTTGAAAATTAGAATTTTTGGCATTTGGCACGAGTATGAGTGTGAGCGAGTCGAATGTTGCACACAAACAACTAACAACAACATTAACAATGAATTCACCATGCTGCTGCTGCTGCCTGCCCACTGCACTATTGCGGTGGCTGGCAGGCCGGCTGGCTCTGGGACAGTGATTGTGCTGGCCGCTGCGATGTCGTCGTAGTCGTCGTCGTCATCGTCGTTGTTGTTGTGCTGTGCTGTGCTGTGTTGTATTACTTCGATTATTGCTCCGGCTCAAGTGCAATCGTTGGCGAATTTTTGTTGTTGCCACGTCGTTGGTTAAAGCTTTGGTCATTGCGTTAGCTGCTTACATTTGTATGTATGTATGTATGTATGCATATTGTTTATTGCTCTCATTGTTGTTGTAGGTTGTTCGTTGCTGATTGTTGGTGGCTGTTGGCTGTTGGTTGTTGGTTATGTCTCGTGACTATTTCGACGCTATCGATGGTACTGTTTCATTTCTACTTACATGCAATTCATATTCATCTGCATATTTCGTATACTCAGCCTTTCGCGTTCCGCTCATCGGCTTCAACAAAATCGACTGCAGCCTTCCTCACTGTTGTTGCTGCTGCTGTTGTTGTTGTTGGGGTTTCGACTGCACCTGCAACCTGCAACAGATTGAATATTTTCTACATACACACATACATACAAACATACATACATATATGTTGTATTTCATTCCATTTCAGTGCACTCTTTGCGTTTATATGCCTGAGTAGATGCGAATGCTCACAAATGTTTGCACTATCGCCACATACAAATATACATACACAAGCTCATACATATATTCATATTTACATAGGAGTAGGCATACATTGCACTTTCTACATACCTGCCTGTGCATGTACTTTGGTCCAATTCCCTTCAATCTATGCAATTTCAGCTTAGTCGCGTTATGCTTTATTTTAGTAGTTGGTGCTGTGTTTTATTGGTGACTTTTAGTGATCTCTCCACCTTTCAACAGTCTATGAATTATTGTTTTTGTTAATGGAGAACTTGTAAGTACACACTTACATACTTACGTATATACATTAAGCTGGCATATGCTTAACTTTTGTGCTGTTAAATGGGCACTCGGAAAGATTTTCAGAATTTCGACAAGTAATTTGTGTTCGTTCAAATGGCGCTGGGCAAGTGGCAAGTGGCAGTGATAGTGCAAGCTAAATGGCAACACCATTGTCATACGTTCTCACGACAGTCAATTCTACGTTACCGGAACGACTCGGATTTATAGCCGATCAAAGACTGTCACTCCAGCAGCATAACCCGTACATGTATGGGGGAATGTTTGGGTTGCTACAACAACAACAACAATAACAACGATTATAGTTCTTCAATTGCATAATTTCGATTGGAAAATGTTTATATTTGTACATATTTCGATGGGGTGGAAGCGTAATTACCATTCGGGAGTGAGTGCGTAGGCTCGAATTTCCATGCATGAAATAGGAAAATTATAGAAAAAGTTTTTTCTAATAGCGGTCGCGCCGTAGCATCAATTGCAAGCCTCCGAGTGTATTTCTGTCATAAAAAAGAGCCTCGTAAAAAATATCTAAAGGGGTTAGTGGTAGTTAGATACCCGAAAAGATGATGATTTTCAATATTGTTTTTACTAGTCAGTTGCTATATTTTACAAAAATAGAAACATAACATTAATACATCATGTTTCGACTTGACCTTAGCAAAATTAAAAAAAAAAAATATATAAAAAAATTTTAAAAAAATTAATAGCAAAATTTCCAAAAAAAATGAATAGCAAAATTTCAAAAAAAAAATTTTATGTTTTTCAAAAGCAGTATACATTTTATTGAAATCAATCAAGCAGTTCTTAAGTTACAGTAATCACCAGTTCAAAAAACATAGTTTTGAGAAAAATCATTTAAAGTTTTGCTATCGAGCTTCAGGGCGCCCGAGCGCCCTTTGTTAATTGTCGAAGAACCCGAAAAGTATTTGTCGGATTCACTTCAAATTTTCACACAAAATTTTTAGACTTTAAGAAAATGCAAAAACATCGAATTTTTTGAAATTTCTGACTACCCTTAACCCCTTAAAACTGTAGGTCCCTTCATTTGTGGAGCAACATGAAGACGCACACCAGAAATATAAGGAGGAGCTCGGCCAAACAGAAGTGGACGCGCCAATTATTAGTATTTTTGTACTAAATAGGGTGTTCCATCAAGGTCGTCTATTTTGAACTTAGTGCTACTTAGTGTTACAATTAATATTTTGATCACAACTGGCAAGTATTGGAGAAAAACCGCGAACCCGCTTACATGGTGGGCCACAAGTAACGTCAACTTTTAAAAACAAAACAGAAGCAAAAAGTAAGAAAAATTTACAATTTTTTTAAAATAAAATTTAAATAAAATTTTATATGCCTGTGCGGAATGTGGAATGAAAAACCTTGTGATTAGTGTTGCCAGAAGTGACAATTTATCTTCAGAGATTTTTTTATAAATAAACAGAAAAATTCTCAAAATGAAGATACCCAACAAAAAAAAAATCATAAACAAGCAAAACAAATTAAATCAGCAGCACTTCCAGATTTTTCTAGTACTTGGGTAGGCAAATTTCTCATTTTTGTCAAATAGAAGCTGGAAATGTAAGTCAGCTAAATATTTATGTCTATTGGCGTGATTTGATTTATCATAAAAATCAGCAGCTTTCAATGAAAAAAATATGCAAGTAAATCTACAGCTGACTACTATTCGGTAGTGCCGGGGCTCGAAACCTGCTATGGGCACGAAGCTCCAAAATGCGAGAATGATTTTTCTAAAGCAGTTGCCCCGCAGTTGTAAGTCGCAAAGCTCTGAGTGCATTTCTACCAGATAAACGCGCACAAAAACCATAAACCATTCGGTTAAAGCTGGGCGCTCTCCAATCGTTTTCATCGAGCCTGGCGTCAAGGCAAATGCGAAATATTATCGGGAAAGTATTCTGGAGGTTCCTCTGAAGCTGTGGGTAGACAAACATTTCGGTGGCAGAAAAGGACGTTTCAACAGCACTTCGCACCGTCTCACAAAGCTCGAGTGAACCAAAAATGGCAAAAAAAAAAAAAACGTTCCGAACTTCATAACATCCACACAATGGCTCTCAAATTCATCAGACGCGAATCCAATGGATTATTTTCTTTGAGCCATTTTGGAGAGCCAAGTCCGAACTAAAAGCTTCCCCAGTCTCGAGGCACTGAAAAAAGTCATTGCCCACGAGTGGGCCAAAATACGTGAGAGTCACATTCGGGTAGCTTGCGATTCGTTTTTGGTTCGTCTCAAGGCAAGAGGTGGTCATATCGAGCAAAAGTACAATAAATTGATTCTTAATTTTGTATTATTTTCACAATTTATAACTTTGAATTTAATAAAAGTAATTTTCCAAACTAAATTTATGGCCATTTTAATTTGTTACACTTTGAGTGCCGGAGCCTGTAGACAATTTTTCGTAAATGTTGCTGGTGGGGATGTCAATTCAGTTACAGAGCTCTGGCTTGTGAGCTAAAATTTAAGAAAACTTAAACAATTTTCATTTTCAGAAACAAGTCCATCATGCCAATTAAATCATTACATAGTTCTTTTTTTGTGTTGGGTAATTCTGTTAACACTTACTTGGCCTTCTTATAGTTCCGCTTTCGTCTGTTGTATTGTTTCGAACTTTTTCCTGAGTCATTCAAACTTTGCCTTGTCTGCCGCGGGGCGATCGGAATTAGAAAAAAACACTTTCTATCATTTAGGGCTTCATGCTCGGGCACTACCGAGTGGTAGTCACACAAACAATAGGTCTTATCATTTGGGTGTAGATCCAGGAGGTCATTTTAGGGTTCAAACCCCAGGATTTATCCAAGAGTTGATTTGTTGTCCAAAGGTTTTTCATTGCCTTCTTTATTACTGAGTTAAGGTGGACTTCTCAAGTGGATTTTTTTATCCAAGATAACTCCTAGATATTTAATCTGTTCCTTTGGAGGTACGTCTATTCCATTTATTCCCAGGATGGGTATATGTAGAACCCTTTTCTTGGTAAATGCGATAATAGTGGTTTTGAAAAGAATTATATTATACCCGCTATACTTATTTATGCCGGAAATTACTCAAACTACAACTAAACCTAATACTATCACAAATATTTTACTAAGCTAAAATCTGGAGATCGTCAAACCAAAACCATAAATTAATGTATTTTACATTGCAACACCCACACGGAGCCGCTAACTAATATCGCATTACTATTGTTGCTTTAATTGCATTTATTGAGTTCAAATTCTCAGCAAAGTTCAACGAACTAAAAACCAGAAAAGGCAGCAAAATGAACAAAAAACAAAAAAAAAAAAACAAACAGAAAAACAACGAGACAGCAAAATATCTCGAGAGCTTATTGTTAGAGGGGCAATGACTAACAATTCATGCACATAAATACATACCGACTTATATACTATATATGTATGTGTGTATATAATACATACAAACATTTATAATGCAGTGGCGGATCGATCGACGCGCTGGTGACCAGCTCACGTATTGACTTTTCTTTGCCATGGAAAACTTTTGTGCAGATCTATTTTGTATTTACAACTTGCGTAGATTTGTATGTATGTATGTACATATATATGTGGGTATGTATGTATGTGGGTATGCATGCACTTGTGCTACAAGCAGCCTCACATATTAATATGCCATTTGAATTTGCTATTGTTGCAAGTATAGGTATTTAATGTGCGCAAGTGGGTAACGTGGTTGCAAAATTTCGCAAATGATCACCACTGCACCGGCTGCAACACCTCCTACTTGTGTGTTTAGGTAAATCGCAAAGCATGGCTATGATATGCCATTTTCTCATTTTTCGACTTTCGTACATCTTTTGTTGTCTACCTACCACTTTTCCTCCACAGCGAACTTTACTGTATTTTCCTATATAAATCCCATCAACTATAATTCCTTGTTCGACTATGCTCCGTTGCTGTCATCCATCTATGCGCGTATATCTGCGTATGTATGTATGTAAGTACAGGTAGCCCTGCTTTAACACGGCATCTTACATCAACACAGTTTCGCTACAAGACGATAAGAGAATTGAAAGAGGAAAAGTGCAAAGATGGCTTAACGAAGCTAAGTCAGATTTAGCCGGTCACAAAACCGAAGCAGTTCTAATACGTGCTGGAGGGCGAAAGTCCTTTGAGCTGAACATATGTAGGCACTCACCGTATAATCTCGAAAAAGGCGATCAAATATCTTGGGGTCTGGATCGACACAAGGATTTGTTTCAGGGAATATTTAATAAATGTAAATTCCAAGGCGGCTTCTGTCAATGGTGCCCTGACGCGACTTCTCCCTAATATAGGAGGACCCCAGGGAAATCGCAGACGACCACTTTCATTGGTTGCTGACTCTATAATTCTTTACACCTACCTGGGCGGGGACTAAAAAGTGTAATCTACAGAAAGTCACACAGACATACATGCAAGGCGCGCTGCGTGTAGCTTGGCGCGTATAAAACGGTGTCTGATGATGCAATCTACGTAATAGCTAGAAAGATACCTCTGAACCTCTTGGCAGATGAAATGTTTCGGCTCTATA
>JAYXIM010037564.1:0-21904 GCA_037575425.1 Anastrepha fraterculus | reverse complement strand
AAAATAAAATAAAATAAAATAAAATAAAATAAAATAAAATAAAATAAAATAAAATAAGATCCTCCACCAACAACTTGCGATAAAACACGGTCTCTTACAAGCAGAAGTCTTGTATTTTAAATATGAACCAAAGGCAATATTGGAAAATGCAAATTTTAAACTGTACTGGGACAGATTTATTTCCACAGATCAAACCGCAGCTGCCAACAAACCTGACATCATCTTGTTCGACAAGATAAATAAAACAATCGAAGTAATTGATATAGCGGTGCCCCTTAATCGCAACATCCAAAGCACATACTCCACCAAAGTATCGAAGTATGCAGCTTTGGCCATAGAACTGAAACGAATGTACAAAGCGAGGGAAGTGAATATAATCCCAATAATTATATCGTCCACTGGATTAGTGCCTAAGCATTTAATAAAAAACTTGAAGAAGTATGACTGCCAACACCTCTTAGAAGACATGCAGAAGTCGACCATACTGGACACATGTGCAATAGTTCGTAGATTTTTAAATATTTAAGCAATAGTAATCGCATGGGCGTAGAACTTGGACTACGCTCCACCAGAGCACAATCCCTTGAAAATTTTATCCGGGATGTGTAATCTCCGGCAATAGCCGAGATGGATCAAGCTCTATAAAAAAAAAAATAAAATAAAATAAAATAAAACAAAAAAATAAAATAAAATAAAATGAAATTAAATAAAAGCAGTCGAAGTTGATAAAAATATCTTGCATTTATTATCTTGAACATGCGTGTAAGCGCTAGTGCTGCATCACAATTGTGTTCAATAGTTCAGATTTTTCCTGCAGGGACATTATTGGCTTTGCCTACTTACGCTGATCCAGACGTGTAAGCCTTTGCTTCTAATGCATTCAACTGTTTCAACTGCTCCGTTGGGCTTAGCCAAATCGAGTGATTGGAATTAATCTCCATTAGTGGTGATGATTACTTAATCAATCAAAGTCACCGATGATTATGGAAAAAAACACTAAAATAGAAACAACGCAGTCATCATCCTCCAGAAGTCGTCAACTGGCATCTACGTCTGAATGACGTTTATCGGTGTATTTTACCTTAACCTGAAGTGGAATGTGGTGGTAGCGCGCTGACTTAGCTCTTGGCGCACATTCTATTCCTGTTGCCTTTGCTGCTACTTCTTCGACAGTATTTGTTCTATTTTTCGTATACAATTTTTTTTTTTTTTAGTTTTCCTTTTACTTGATGCTTAGCCTTGACCTCTTCTGTGCCAACTAAATATTGCCGGTTATGTGGATTTTTTTATTTTTAAATTTTTTTCATTAAATCAAAGCAAGCTTGATATGTGATTATTTCTTACTAAACCCTGCGGCCCGCCTATTTTTGTCACGCTTGAGGCATATGTATATATGTATATGTGTGTGTGTATTTGTTTGTTTGTGTGTTTGATCTTGCGTTCGGTTTTGGTTCTTTGCGCGCGAAATAGAAACCGATTGAAATCAAATTACCAATTAAAATAGTCAAAGCCATGAATGCCGCCAATTCGCCAATTCGCCGAGTCGTCGCCAGTCAAGCCAGTGCCGCAATAGTAGCCACCACCCTGCTGATCTTTTTAAAGTAGTTGAGTGGTGTTGACATGCCTACATGCATAGGGTATATGTGTTTGTAAATATGTGCATATGTATGCGCTTGCTGAACTCATGGGCGCGTACAGTAGCAACATCAACATTAACTTGGACAATGATTGTAGATTTCAGAAGCCCAATAATAAGAGCAATGCTCATACGTACTTGCTTACATCTGTGTTTTGCATGTATGTTTGTATGGATGTATGTGTGAATATGTGGTTGGTAAAGTTAAACTCAACTTTTATAGCACGAATGTGAATTATTAGAAACGAATAATAATTACAATTACGTTGTGGTAGCTTAAAGAATGGCTTTGAGTTTCATGAATTTGAAACCTCTGCGATGATTTGTGGCGAAGGGTGCGCAACTGATTGGTCAGGAATGCCTTGTCATAGCAACATCGGCCCTCAATTTATAGAT
Source organism: Anastrepha fraterculus (assembly GCA_037575425.1). Taxonomy (NCBI): domain Eukaryota; kingdom Metazoa; phylum Arthropoda; class Insecta; order Diptera; family Tephritidae; genus Anastrepha; species Anastrepha fraterculus. The sequence continues at coordinate 19,872 of JAYXIM010037564.1, read as the reverse complement.
TTCTTGAGTTACTTCTTCTTGTGCTTCGTTTATTTAACGAACTCGCTTTTTACAACAATACATTTGGATAACTTTTACTGCAGTTCAGTGGATTCGGATGTCCAGCATTCGTACCATCTCTTCGGTGGCCGCTCGTGTGGTCCAGTGTGGATTACTCTGCCGTTCAGCGCCATACTTGCCATGCGTTCGCTCGACATTCTACGAACATAATCTCTCCATATATTTTTCCTTCCTCTTATCCACCGGCTTAGGTCTGTTACATCACAGATATCTCTAATTTTGTCATTTGACATTCTGTCATGTAATGGGTATCCAGTTATTGTTCGTATTTTTTTTTTTTTTCATTGTCTGCTCTTGTTTCCGTCGTAAACGTTAGAATCAGTCGAAAGCATGTCTTATATATTTTTATCTTGCTTTCAATGTTCATATGAGGTGTGTTCAAAAAGTATCGCGAATTTTGTATTTTTTCAAAAATTATTTATTTACTCATTAATAACTATTTTGTTCCCTTCAAAGTAATCCCCATGAGATATTATGCACTTGTGCCAACGTTTTTTTCCAATCTTCGAAGCACTTCAAAAAATCATTTTTTTATCTTGTTCAGCTCCTCCTTCGATGCCGTCTTTATCTTGTCAATCGTAGCGTAGCGGCGTCCTTTCATGGGCCTCTTCAGTTTCGGGAACAAGAAAAAGTCACAGGGGCCATATCTGGGGTATACGAAGGCTGTGGCATCATTAGTGTGTTGCTTTTGGTCAAAAAGTCGCGCACAAGCAACGATGGGGGGGCAGGGGCGTTATCGTGATGCAAGAGCCAATTTTTGTTCTTCCACAAATCCGGGCGTTTCTGGCGGGTTGCTTCTCGCAAATTGCTCAGAACTTGCAGGTAATATTCCTTAGTGACCGTTTTAACCTGTGGCAAGAACTCATGTTGCACAACGCCCCTGCAATCAAAGAAAACGGTAACCAAAACTTTTAGATTCGCCCGAACTTGGCGCGCTTTTTTCGGTCTTGGCTCGTGCGGCAGCTCCATTGAGATGATTGAGCTTTGGTTTCCACGTCATAACTATAAACCTTCGATTCGTCACCAGTTATGACCCTCTGGAGCAAATTTGGGTTGTCGCGGACAGAGTCCAACATCTCATTAGCAATGTTCATGCGATGCTGCTTATGGTCGAAATTGATCAGTTTTGGTACGAATTTTGCGGCGATCCGTCTCATGCGCAAATCATTGAAAAAAATCGAATGACACGAGCCAATCGAAATGTCTAGGTCCTCAGCAACTTCTCTAACGGTGATTCGACGATTAGCCAATACCATTTTCTTCACTTCATCAATTTTTTCGTCTGTTGCTGAAGTGCTCGGGCGTCCGGCACGCTTTTCGTCGTTCACATCTTCTCGGCCTTCTGAGAACATTTTGTACCACCGAAAACGTTGATTTGGTCCAAAGTAGCTTCTCCGTATTACTTATATTATTTTCATAGTGAATTGAATACTTGGCTTTTCCTTTTTGAAAATTGGTTGAACCGCCCCAGGCCCCAGGCGAGCCACCACCCAAAAAATCAGGTTTGAAGAAGTCTCGATTCCTATAGAATTGCCCACAAGGAGTTCGCGCCAATGGGCCAGACCGTCAATATAATTGTCTATCTTGGCGTTTTGAAGCGTTTGTTGCATTGCATTCGTCGAATTCGCTCTGAATACCGCGAGGGAGGAAGCTGGCGCGTATTGCATGATAATGCACCAACTCATCGATTCACTCCTGCGACTGATTTTTTGACTAGAAATCGTATTTTATCCATCAATCACTCACGGTATTCGCCTGGTATGGCTCCCTGTCACTTCTACCTATTCAGAAAATTGCATTTGGCCATGAAAGTAAAACGTTTTGCGTCCGTAGAGCCCATCCTAAAGTCTTGTACCGGCATCTTGAAGGGCATTCCGGTCTATAACCTGAAAAACTCTTTACGCGCTTACGCACACTTTAGATCGCGCAAAGCCAGTAAATAAATAAACTCAGTTATCAGAACAAAACTCGTATTATTTCTATTTTAGATCAGTCTTGCTTATTTTGGACTTCACCTTGTAGTTTACTGTATATAAAAAATGTTTTAATTTCTTTAAGCATTCACCGGCTCACTCGTTTATTAGAATCAACTAATAAGATCCTGCTTATTTTCAAATTCATTCTCACTGCAACTATTAAAAGTGATACACTTTTACCATACTTCTTCGCCGCAGCGAACACACCCACATTATTCGAATATATTTGAGATTTATTATGTTCTCAGGCGTGGTTGCCACACTACTGCGAACTACATTTGACAGTTCAACTTTGACGATCAAATTATTGCGTAAATTACTCGCTGGTGCGCCTAACGATCCTCAAGCTTTCCCCCCTTTTTGCTCTTAGCGACTGTCAACTGTCAAATAATTCATTTTTTCCTGCACTATAATTGGATTATGAAATAAAATATGTCATTCATGAACAATTTTTATATTATTGGTGCTGAATTATATGAGTTGTGTGTGTGTGGGGTTTTTTTGTTTTTTTCTTCTATAAAAATTACAGTACAAAGCGTCTAGCGGCGACAAAACGTCAACATGACAGCCGAAAAACAAAACGCCAAATTGACAATAACAATAAACTTTCATTTTTAAGCGTTTCGTGTGAGTGTGTGTGTGAATGTGGCTGTTATTGCATTGCCACTGGCGTCAATTGTCAACTGGCATACAACTCTCAAGCGGCTGTGGTTGCGGCGAGCAGCGGCAGCGGCAGCGGCAGCGAATTGGGAATGCGGCAAACGCACATTGACAGTTGTTTGAGTTGACAGCTGTTTTGTGACATTTCTTATATTGGCCCACTCCTACAAGCCACCAACAACAATCACTGTTAGCGCATAGGTATTTGAACTTTGCTCAGCTTGTGTTTCGTTGACGCGCGTTGACTTTGTTTTGTCTTATTTTTTCGAAAACTCAAACAATGTCACACACACACACACACACCTTCTTTTCTTTACGCTAAACGTGCGCGCTAAACAATTATTGTACGGCTCGTGTATATTTATTGTCACTTTGCATTTTCTTCTAACCGTAATATTTTGTTACGAAATTCGCCGCCGATCATTCATTTTCGGCGTTGCACTCTGACCGAGTGGCACACAAGCATAGAGACACACATTTTCATTATTTGCAATTTGCTTTATTTATCGCGTCCACATTAGAGTACTGACCGAGCACTATGACTACAGCGCTAAACATGTGGCAGGCAGTGCCAGTTCCTTTTTCTTTTGGAAATATTGTAACAGCCAACTGACGATTGTTCTGATTATACAATCGTTATTTTTATATATATAAAGGGTGGTTAAGTTTCAAGGGCCGGTGTTGATTTTGAATAAAATACAATTTTTTTAAGAAATTATTGTCACTTCTCTTTATTATGATAATATTGGTATAACTCAATTACGAATGGAACAAAATATTGGCCAAAAGGGTGCACACCTCCCTCCGATGGTCCAAATTTGCAATGGCGCTGAGGCATAATTGAGGTTCTTTGCCGTTAATGTGCCGAATTATCTCATCCATTAGCTCTTATATTGTTGCTGGCTTATCGATGTACACCTATCCTTCCAAATAACCCCAAAGAAAGAAGTCCAACGGTGTCAAATCACATGATCTTGGCGGCCAATTGACATCGCCGCGACGTGAGATTATTCGGCCATCAAATTTTTTGCGCAAAAGAGCCATTGTTTCGTTAGCTGTGTGACAAGTGGCAACGTCCTGTTGAAACCACATATCGTCCACATCCATATCTTCCAATTCGGGCCATAAAAAGTTCGTTATCATCTCACGATAGCGAATCATGCCCAATGATGCCGCCGGCCCATAAACCGCACCAAAGAGTCACTCTTTGTGGGAGCATTGGTTTTTCGACAATCACTCTTGGATTATCATTCACCCAAATGCGGCAATTCTGCTTATTGACGAATCCACTGAGGTGAAAATGTGCCTCATCACTGAAGGTGATTTTCTTCACGAAGTGCGCGAAATGCATCTGAATAACTTTAACGCGTTGCTCAATTGTGTATCTTTCTATGGTTCAAATTGAGTTAGTCTGAAATTGCAAAATGTCAAATGAAGTGCAGAAAAAAACTTGACGCTTAGGTGTGGTTTACATTCAATATCGGCCCTTGAAATTTAACCACCCTTTACAATAGTTATTTTTAAAAATATATATTTACATGTGTAGGTATGTCGTTACATATATAATATAACTACATATATCTATGGTTTAGCATTTTTACTCCTGTGCATGTCGATATGTACAGTTTTCTGTGTTGACTTTGATGTATGCGCAGTGTCACCTATTTTTGGCTTCATTAGCGCCATTCGGTGATTTGTAGCGTTTGTGCAACATTTGTAATAGCATAAAAGGAAAGGCAACAACAAAGCGTTAAAAAAATGTTAGCAGAAAAACAACAAAACTACCTCCATATACACGTGAATATCACTTGCTTGCCTTCATCGGTGTATGTAGTATAAGTAAATATGTGCCAGTGGCCACTATCGCGCAGGCGCGGCAGCATTAAAAGCACATTCACTCGTTAATTTACGAGCACATAATTGGATATCACTAATAGGATGTCGTTTGTGCATTTCATTTATTTTTTTACTTCTATTTTTTTTTATCAGTATTTAGTTTGGTAAATACTTAATTTATTGACAGCGTAAATTGGGTGATTTTCAATATAGCGCAACAGAATATTTACTAAGCCATGAATTTAGATAATTGCTAAATTGGTTTTCCGCATTCGTTTTGGTTGCGCTGTCTTTCACGATTTACGATTTACTAGACTAGCACAAAGTAAGGTGCTCCATTTCCATGAAAGTTGAACGCTACTCAAGAATTTTTTAAACTAAGTAAATTAATCAAAGAATATTGTAAACTAAGCAAATAATTAAATTATGTAAACTAAGTATATTAATTAATAATTTTTTGTTTTGCCTCTGTATGTCATCACAATGCGCGAATTGGATTCCTTGTTCAAATGGGCCCTCATTGGTGCAGCCATTTGATTTTTTTTTTTTTTGGTATACGAATCTGGTAAGTGGAATCCTCTTAAGATACGTATGCCCGATTCACATGCGATCCGGGGAGTATCTCTTTTGAACTGAATTTTCGTAGTGCCTGCGGACTAAGCCACCCCATCGCCTCGCTGTTCTGCTTTTTCCCCTCGGTATTACCAGTTAAGATATTCGTTCGAGGGGCAGGATGTGTTTATTCACTCATTTGTCTGCGTTCGTTGTCATCATGTCTCAGCCTTCGCATAATTGTTGAGGCTTCATTACAACCATAGCTCCACGTTTCTTCGGATCGTAGCATATATTGTACTAGGTTAGCAGCTGTCATGGCCACAGGCTTCATTCCCCATCAAATCTAGAGCATTCTAATAGGGCATGCTCAGGAGTTTCATATTTTTCTTGGCAGTATAGGCAAAATGGGGGTCTGCGTGCTTGTATTTGTACAAATACTGCCTGAAACAGCCATGCCCAGCTTAAAACTGTGTCAGCATGAAGTTAACGTTTCCATGTGTTCTCCGGATCCATTTCTGTATGTCGTTGATCATAATGAAAGTGGTTCTTCCCTTCCCACTATCGTTGCATTTGGTCTGCCAGTTTTGCAGAGCGGTATCATCGATCCTCTGTAGGGCGTCCCATAGTGAGGCTTTGTTGCCTGATTTTTTCTATTTTCCTCAAAAAATCATTTTAGACTAATTTTTGGTCAAAATGCACAAAGTTCATTCTTTTATTAGATTCTTACCTTACCTTGCACAATAAAAATACTCACCCCGCCTTTTAGCTTAAATTTTTAAAATGCATAACTTTTTTGTATTGTATATTAATTCTTATTTTATTCTTTATTTCTGGTTATGGCATTAAAAAACACTGTTTGTACTTGAATTGCATTAGTGAGTAGTACATTTTTAACAAAATGCCCCAGTTTCAGGCTTGCAAGCGTTTATTTTGCAGCTTTTTTCGCGCGATCGATCAGCTTCATAGCTTATTATACTTAATACAATAAAGTGGAAGTTTGAATTTGCTAAAAACCTCTCAACTGCTAATGAAAAAAATAAGAAAAAAATATGAGACTGCATGCTTTTCACATTTGTCATGAAAGGGAAATTTCGCTCAAAAGTTTTAAACAAAAAAATTTAAATTAAAAGAAAAAAAAAATGATTTTGCAGTATAATTTATCCTGAAAAATTGAAAGTAATAAAATTGGAAAAGTGTAAAAGTGTTAAAAAGAATAGAATATACTTCACTTGAAATTCCTACATTGAATAAATCTCTTATTATAATATACAATACTTCAACGACTCCAGAATAAAATTCATCGAGATATTCTCAACTCACCTTGGTTCGTTCGCAATAAAGATAGTCATCGGGTCCTCAAGATCCCTACAGTCGCAGAAGAAATTAAAAAACAAGCAGAAGCCCACTCCTTCAGGCTACCTCTTCCGTATTTGCCAATTCGGTTCCGAATATAGGCGATCTTACAATTTATACATTATGTATACAATTAAATATCGAATTACAAAAATATTTTACGTTTAATATAAATTTGATATAATTTCATGATAAAGGTCTCGATTTCTCGCTGCCTCCAATAAAGTTCATACATTGCCGATTCCAGTCCAATGTCTTATATTTCTCAGCCAGGATAATTGTTTTCTGCCTATGCCTCGTTTGCCTTATATTTTTCCTCGCAGGGTTAGTGGAAGTACATGATATTTGTCGTTTCTCATAATATGACCCAGGCTTCAAAGGCACGTGAATGAGGAAGCTAACAAACTCCTCAACACCTCAGGCCTAACCCGACGACTCAATCGAATCAAACCACATGATCTGGCATGATGGCTGTTAGCTTAAGGAAGGGACTATGAAAATTTCTTTACAATGTTACTAAAATTGTACTGCTCGTTAGTTAATGGGTAACTAATTGCAGTGTCAACAAACAGTGTTTTGTATTTTATATTGTATTTATGTTTGCATTAAAAAATAAACAACAAGTTCCTATTATTATCAACCTAATTTTCAGAAACATTTGCAGTGCCCTTAATACTTGGATCCCTTCACATGAGGTCACTCATATTTACATGTAAAAGTTGCATATAAAAGTTCCCCTGATCAAAAAGTCCCTGGAACATATTCAGAAAATTCTAATTTCAAATACAAGTTTTTTTCTTCAAAAGTGATATTATCGCCTTCAATGAACTCTCTATCAATTGAAATTTTTGTTCAATTTTTTTTCTTTACGGAGTTGCGCCTTTTCTCCATATAAAAAATGTCTCGTACTTGATTAACATCCAGATTAGGAGGTTAACGAAATGAGCCGAAATTAGTTTCATTGAGAACATTTGAGGATCCTACGAAAGTTGCTAAGCTATTTTGCGCCCAATAATGAAAACAAAGTAAAATAATAATGAAAAAGGCTCTACTGTTTTTTACAATATTCTCTTTGCAAGTAAATGCATATCTTTCTGTATTCACTTGGAAGCACTTTTGCCACTCACTCAGAAGTGGATAACTCCAAAACGAGCTGTTTAAAGGCCGCTGCTTCAGGCGATGAAAAAAGTTGATCTCGCATTTTATTTTTGATATTCGGTAACAAAAAAGAATTAATACATTTCTTCTGTATTCACTTCGAACCACTTTTTCCACACAGAAGCGGATAACTCCAAAACGAGCTTTTTAAAGGCCTCAGCAGCTTCGTCAAGCGTTGAAAAAAAATCTCGCATTTTATATTTGATATTTAGGAACAAAACAGGTGTTTACTCAGGACGTAATTCTAACTTTTGAGTGCTCAAAAACTCTCTTGTTTGAGCCGATACGTGAGAACTCGCTTTGTCTTGGCGCAGAATGATTCAACTTTGGCGGTTAGTTTTCCTTAATGAAAAAATTGTTGGGCTTATATCAAAATTGACTGCTTTAAGCTTCTCTTCTCGTACCGTTGCGACATGGCCAGGTTTTCTGAAAAGAGCCGGTTAGTTTTCCTTAAATCAGCGAAAACTTGTGGTGAACTAATGGTTGTGTTTGTGTCAAAATTAACTGTTTGAAGTTTCTCTACTCGTACAGTTGCCAGGTTTTCTGAAACAAAGGCGACCATTTGTTTTGTGGAGCTTTTTCTGCGAACCTCTTTTGTTGGATTACTGTCTGTTTGGAAGATATGTATCGTCGATTGCTGTTTTGTTTCCTGCTCACATACACGGACTGTCAGCTGTTACGATATCTAGATGTACTTGGAACCACCTCGACTGTATTTTTCAACCTTTATTTACACCAATCGATACGAGTCCCTTTTTGGGCAATTGCCAAATTATGCGGCAATCCTCTCTTGGAGAAGTTTACAAACCCCCAGATGCCTGCATAGCTTTGCAACTATACATCTTCAATATGTGTACATAGATTTTTAACTCATTTCATCAATCCCCGAATCTGCGCTCGCAAATAGGCAACCTACAAAAATCTACACTCAAATATTCACCGGCAATTCGTTGATCAACCAAACAGCAACTAAATCGAAGTCGAGGTCTCCATTAGCATACCAAGAAGACAGAAACACTGAACCAGCAGCGTAGTAGTGTTAGTGCGCGTGTGTGTATGCAACAAACGCGCCACAAAGGCGAATGAAAATTAGACGCTGCTATAATCAGCGCCGCCCAGTACCTCGCCCCAAACCCAAAATGTTGAGTTGGTAACTCTGAGTTGGCCTACAGTGCATCGTTCATGTGTGCCCTTCTGGGCATATAAAACTTAATCGCCACACAATTGTTTCGTTTCGCGATGTGATAATTGTGGCAGTTGAAATGTTGCGATTATCGCGTTTAAAATGTAAAAAAAAAAACAAAAATCAAAATATAAGCAATGAAGTTGTTATTTTTATTGGTATTTTTTTCTCTTTTTTGCTTAGTTAGAGTTTTAGTGGTCGCTTACCGTTATCTAGGTGATAGACAGAAATGTTTAAAAAAATAGAAAAAATATTAAAAAAAAATATAAAAAGTAACGCAGTCCAATTTTTATTAAATCCACAACAATAACAACAATATGCATATATATATGTTTTTGTTGCTCAGCCGTAGTAGCAGCACTGCTCAGCACTAAGAGTGGCTGCGGTAGAAGTTACACTTGAAGGTATGCCGTTGCTGCCGTTGAAGTCGACAGTCGAGAGCTTCGACATTTGGGTGAGCGCTCATTTTGGACCGACGCAAATTGTGTGGCGTTTAACTCAGCGGCAGTGTTAGAGCAGTTGTTGTTGGTGAGGCATTGGTTTTTACTGTTATTGCTACTGCCATCAGCATCGGCTTTTTGTTCGACTTTAACCTGCTGTGTGCGCCTGTAGGTGTCAATAATTAAGCGTACAATTTTGTTGGTTGTCAGTTGTGAGCTCCAGCAACAATAACAAAAACAATACTGAAAAATCTCTAACCGCACTAGGAGACGCATTTCATGGCAGCTGCTGCCATAGAAACTGCAATAACAACAAAGAAAACAGAAACGGGCAGCACAGTCATAGCTGTCAGCAGGCGCGGCAGCAGGTGGCATTAATTGCAAGTTGCAACGAAAATTTGTTGGCAATTTACGTTTGACTGTTTTTCTTTTTTGCATTATTTTTACTTTTAAATTTGTTTGAAACATTTGTTGCTGGCATTGCCTGCAACAAATTGACTGCAAAAGTGTGGCATTACTAAGGAAACAAAAAAAAAACAAAAATTTCCAACACACAAACAAAGGCAAGCGAGCGGTGGAGGGCACCAGCATTGCCAGAGCTATGACGTGGCAGCAATTGCAACTAGCTAAAATAGCAACAAGCAATAAGCAGCTATCTTAACTTTAACTCAATCGGATCAAGTATGCAGTTTTTGGGCTACAGGTGAGGGACAAAACTTAGGCAACACAGAAAAAATAAATAAAATCACAAACAAAAAAGGAAAAACTTAGCAAAAAAATCTTAGGCAGCAAGCAGCCTATGCCCAACTAGCGGAGGTGACGTCAAGGTTTTTCAGCGTCACCATTTGCAACAACTCATTGCCCACAACAACTCAGTATTTTTGGCTCAACTAATTAGTAGGTTTGTTGCTTAAGTCTTTCGTTCCGTTTTTGAATTTACTCAATCACACACATACATACATGCATGCACACTCGCATATATTTGCATAGAATGAAGAAAAAGAACGCCCAGCTAATGAGTCAGACGCCGCGTGGTCGCATCGAAATTGATATGTGTCACAATGTCTCTTAAACGAAAATATGCATTTATTGCTTTTTTGCGATTTATTGCTTTTGACGTTTTTAATGTCGTTGAGTTGGAGTGTTGAAATTGTGTGTAAAATTAGCGTGATTTCGATTTTGCCACCCATGCTTAGTGATTATGTTAAGTGACACGCGACAACTAACTGCCATTTAGGACTGGCGTTGGCGTTGGCGGCGTGGGAAATTGCCTGCCGCTAAGTGCTGCTACTAAAAAGGTGACTAATTAATTTTTCATAAATATAAACTTACACAGGCACATATGTTTGTATCTCTGCATTTGTTAATTTATGATGATCGAGGGATTGCATTTAGTTGCTTTTAGAATCAAACGTTTGCCCAACTTATGACGCCATTACGCCAGCTGTTACACCAGCAAAACTGTTAAATCCATATTTAGTATTATATTTAAGCTCACTGCTAGACTGCAGATCACAAAAAACGTATAACACTTTGACATTTTGAGCACCTTTGACTATATTTGATGGTAATGCCTTTTTCATATGGGGAAACTGGTTTGTTAGATTTTTTTACCATTTCTAAAATTTTTTTATTTTGTAAATTTTTTAATGCAATATACTTAAAAATTGTTTGAAAAACCATTAAAAAAATTGTTTGAACAAAAAACGTTAAAGAAAAAAATTTTTTTGATTACATTGTTTTTATTAAAAATTGTTTTTTTATTTATTAAAAATTTTTTTTGTTAAACATTTTTTTTTGTTAGCATTTTTGTTTTGTTAAATTTTTTTGTTTTTGTAAAATTTTTTTTTTTGTTCAAATGCCTCTTTCATATGCGGAAAATGGTTTGTCAAATCTTTTTAATAATTTTTATCATTTTTTTTTTTAATTTTTTTAATAAAATATGCTTACAAATAATTGTTTGAAAAACCAAAACATTAAAAAAATTGTTTGAAAAAAATCATACATTTTTTTTTAATTTTTTTTTGTAAACATTTTTTTTTTGTTCAATTCTTTTTTTGGAAAATCGAAGTTTTTGGTAATTTTTGAAAAACACCAATCTCGAAATTTTTTTATTATTTTTTTTATTAAAAGCGTAGACTTTTCCCAGTACGGTTTGAAGTTTCAGCACCTTTGACTATTTTTGCTTGAATTGCCTTTGTCACATGGGGAAAAAGGTTTGTCAAATTTTTTTTAACATTTTTACAATTTTTTTTTTTAAATATTTTTTAATGAAATGTACTTCAAAAACTTGTTTGAAAAAACAAAAATTAACAAAATTGTTTGGTAAAAAAGTTTAAGGAAAATTTTTTTTTTGTGAAACTTTTTTTTTTTTGTAAAATTTTTTTTTTTAATTTTTTTTTGTTCAAATTGTTTTTGTAAATATTGTTTATTGTAAAAATTTTTTTTTTATTAAAATTTTTTATGAGAAAAACAATGCTTTAAGTAATTTTTGAAAAACACCAACCTCATAATTTTTTTCGTAATTTTTTTATTAAAAGCGTAGATTTTTCCCAGTACGGTTTGAAGTTTCAGCACCTTTGACTATTTTTGCTGGAATTGCCTTTGTCACATGGGGAAAATGGTTTGTCAGATTTTTTTAACATTTTTATCATATTTTTTAAATATGTTTTAATGAAATGTACTTAAAACACTTGTTTGAAAAAAAACATTAAAAAAATTGTTTGGTAAAAAAGTTTAAGGAAAAATGTTTTTTTTTGTGAAACCTTTTTTTTGTTGAAATTTTTTTTCGTAAACATCTTTTTGTTAAAAATGCTTTTTTTGTAAAATTTTTGTTTCTGTAATTTTTTTTTTTTAATTCTTTCATTCAATTTTTTTTATGTAAAAATTTTTTTTGTGTTAAAATTTTTGCTTTTATTAAAATTTTTTTTTGTTAAAATTTTTTTGGAAAAAGCAATGCTTTTGGTAATTTTTGAAAAACTCGAACTTCAGATTTTTTTTTTATTTGTTTATTAAAAGGGCAGACTTTGCACAATACAGTTTGCAGTTTGCGCACCTTTGACTATTTTTGCCTGAATTGCCTTTGTCGCATGGTGTATGACTTTACTTCAGATTTTTTAACATTTTTATAATTTTTTTTTAATATTTTATAGTAAAACATACTTAAAAAAACTGTTGGAGAAACAAACATTAAGAAAATTGTTTGGAAAAAAAATTTTTTGTTTGTTAAAATTTTTTTTTGTTAAAATTTCTTTTGGTAAAATTTTTCTTTTGGTAAACATTTTTTTTTTTAATATTATTTATTTTATTAAAATTTTTGTTTGTAAAATTTTTTTTTTGTAAATTTTTGTTTTTGTTTGTTTTTATAAAAAAATTTTTTTGGTAAAATTTTTTTTTGGGCTAACATTTTTTTTTCAATTTTTTTATTAAAATGTTTGTTTGTAAAATTGTTTTTTTTTGTAATTTTTTTTTTACTTTTTTTTATTAAATTTTTTCTTGTAAAAATTCTTTTTTTTTAATTTTTGTTTTTATTAAAATTTTTTTTGTTATAATTTTGTTTTGGGAAAAGCAATGTTTTTGGTAATTTTTGAAAAGCACCACCCTCAGATTTTTTTTTTTGTATTTTTTTTATTTAAAGCGTAAACTTTTCCCACTACGGTTTGAAGTTTCAGCACCTTTGACTATTTTTGCTTGAATTGCCTTTGCACATGGGGAAAATGGTTTGTCAGATTTTTTAACATTTTTAGAATTATTATTTTTTAATACTTTTTAATTAAATATACTTAAAAAAATTGTTAGCAAAAAGCCTTAAAAAAGTTAAAGGTTTAAGGAAAAAAATTTTTTTGTAAACATTTTTTTTGCTACAATTTTTTTTGTTTGTTCTTTGTTAAAAGTTTTTCTTATTTTTGTTAAATATTTTTTTTTTTTTTTTAATTTTTTTTGTTAAAATTTTTGTTTTTGTTAAAACTTTTTTGGGGAAAGCAATGTTTTTGGTAATTTTTGAAAAATACCACCCTCAGAATTTTTTCATACTTTTAACAATTTTAACGAAAAAATTAAAAAAAAACAATTTTATGTAAAAAAGTTTTTACAAAAAAAAAAGTTCCAAAAAAAAAATGTTTACGAAAAAAAAATTACAAAAAAAATGTTAACAATAAACAAAAAATTTTTTCAAAACTTTTTTTCAAAAAATTTTTTATTTTTATTTTTTTTTTGTCAGTACAGTTTGAAGTACTTCAAAGCACATAAATTCTCAATTGCATACATCCACACATATAGAGCACTTCAATTTATAAGAAAGGACGTCTTAGCACGTCTAGAAAAAAGTGGTATTCGATCACACAGTTTGAGTTTATCGCAAAGCATAAGGAGGAGAAAAAATACCTACTTATTGTTTAAAGCATTCTGCTGAAGCCCTTTCGCTTTTCCGATTACCAAAACTTACTTGCATCAAATGACATGCCACTGGAACAAAAATGAAGCTTGTTAGTTAGTCACTTTCTGAGCGTCACACCATCCCAACAATAACAAGCCGCTGGTAAATGGCGAAATATCCAAGTGTCCAAACCACCTAGCGTCCAAAAACCTATTTGACATAATGAGAAACCAAACCCAATTGAGGCATTTGGCTGCTTACACACATACATACATATACACATACAATGAAACATACAAATAAATGCAATACAAGAAAAATATTTAGCTGCTAAATCGTGTAAATTAAATATGAGGCAACTGCTTCTGTACATTAAACATTCTCTTGCTGCATTTTCACTTCATTGATTTCCCATGTTTGATGTTTGCAAATACTTTAGCACATTTTGCAACTACTTGCCTCTCAACACTTATGCAACAAATGACGGTGTAGAGGGCATGTGTCAAACAAAAATAGAAGTGGCACAAGACACAAATCCCATCACGTTGCTGGACATGTCAACATATTGCAAGATTTAGCAAAACTACAGGAAGAAAATGTATTGTATGATTTTGATGAAATAAACAGAAATGACTTTCACAGCGGCAAATGTGACGAAAAACAAAAATTCGGCTGAAAAAATCAGTAAGCCACTACTTCAGGCAACTACTGAGTGATGTGTGGCATGTTGCTGTTATGCAAGTATTGCTTGTTGCAAGAATTGTATAAAGCAAAAAAATATTTAAAAAAAAAATTTTTTAACAAAGTAGTTGTCATATGATATCAAAAAAATATTTGTGCAGCTTAAATGCAAATTTAGTGATTTTTTACAATTTTTTTTTTATTAAAAAAAAATTTTTTTTTGCATTTTTTAGTTCTTTCTTTTCAGCTTAAATGCAAATTTTGTGATTTTTAACAATTTTTTTTGTAATTTTTTTTGAATTTTTTTATATATATTTTTTTAATTTTTTTTATATTTTTTTTCAGCTTAAATGCAAATTTAGTGATTTTTTACAATGTCTTTTTTTAATTATATTTTTTTAGTTCTTTTTTTTTTTGCTCACATACATATATGCTTATATTTTAAACTGCTTCAACTCCTCAAAGGTGTTAGCCACGCTCTTACTGCGTTCGTTGTTTTTTTTGGGGAGCTTTTTTTTGGTTTTTTTTCTCTCCCACAAATCTGCGCGTATTTCTTTTTCGTTTATTTTTCCCTTGTGGCACGCTGCCGCATGCGTTGTGCAAGAAATCGTGCCACAAAGGTCTTCTGTCGGTGTCATTTACAATCAGTTAAATAATCGCTCCCTCTGTGCCCCTTTTTTTGGGGGGCTTAAAGTATTATCGAACTGTCTGAGGCATAGAAATACAAGTACATACAATTAAGCATAGCTGTGTGTGTGTGTGTCTGACACCACCTGACATACGTATGTGTATACTCTACTCTATTTGTATTTCTGCTTAGGTTTATGCTACAAATCTGATTTGGCACTTACGCCAATGTGTTGCACCTTCTTTTGTTGCGCTTGCAACTAACTGGGGCGATTGTTGCTGTATTTTATGCTGCTGGCCGCACATGCGCACACATGTTTTTTGCTGTCTTTAAAGTTCTTACTTTTATTTTGTTCTTACTTTACTTACTTTATTGGACCCAATTTAGAGTAATGCCGTAATATTTTCAAATTTGTAAAATTAGATGACAAGCCGAATTTTCAAATGCGTGATGCACGAACGAAATAAGCATAGTTTTCAGTTTCATTTGCGTGCGTTTAAGCTTGGGCCAAACCAGGTAAAATTTGTGCTTTTAAAATGTTGAAACTGCGGTTGAAATCTGCTTTAAATGACACTTTGAAGAACTATGAGTTGAGGTTATGCACCTGTCAAGCTCGTTTCTTCAGAGTGAAAGGTGCTGAGGTTTACCTGAGCTAGCGATGTTAGCCTCTACAGGCATGCAACTGATATACAAGGTGGCGCAAAATTATTGACACTATCGGAAGATTTATAATTTTATCAAATATTCATATTTGACACTTGTCAACTAGTCATCTGACAAATATCTTAGTTAGGTTAAACTTGGTTGATCCTGTAGATCGCGCATAGACCACAAATTGATCCATAGTGCTACCAAGTGTTGGTATGCTGAGTTTATTTTATATTTTTTCTTTACTACACAGTTTGGATAATTTATGTAGGCTGCTAATCTTTTGAACTGCCACACTTTCTAAGTTGAAAATGGTGGAGAACATAAGCAGTTTATTCGCGATTTGCTAAGCGCAGGGCAATGGCAGAGTACATGTTCCGGAGCTCCTCTCGCGTTGACCTCGTTGCATATTGCGCAAGTATCGTTCTGCACTAGCTTCAGTTTGACCGCCTACGATGGAGTGAGACAGTGTCCCGCCCGCATCCCCACTACAAATGTACACTCTTTCCTGGGAAGAGATAATATATAGTTTGTATACTTGACATCTTGAGTTCACTTCTTGAATCATTGCTGCATCTGCATCCGTCGTCGTTGCTCGCAGAGAGGTGGCTGTAAACCGGCCGTGATAGCTACACGAAAATTTTTCAATATATCCACTTGTGTAATGTTATCGTAGCGAACGGAGGGCCCAATGCAGATATTAAAGAGCGAATAAGAAAAGCACAAACAGCGTTCAGCAAACTAAGCCCCATATGGCGGTCGCAACAGATAAGTAGAAATACCAAACTACAAATATTTGAGGCTAGCGAAAAGTCGGCCCTCCTTTACGCCTGGGAAACCTGCAACTTGTTGCAAAAAAAAGCGCAAGAACTTCAAACCACTTTGTAAACCCCTGTTCGCGCAAAATCATGCACGTCTTCTGACCAAATACAATTCAAAACACCGCGCTCTGGCAAGCTACAAAGCAAAAACCGATTGAAATTCAAATAACTAAACGTAAGTGGAACTGGCTTGGCCACGCCTTATGCCAATCAAACAACGACATCACCAAAAATGCAGTTGAATGGAACCCGCAGGGCAACCGCCGCAGAGGAAGACCGTCAAACACATGGAGACGGATGATAGAGATGGAGATGGAAAAGACAAATAAAACATGGAACGAAATTAAATTACTGGCGCAAAATCGGGACCAGTGGAAACAATTTGTTCCATGAAGCAATAAATGGATCAAATATGTATCCACTTTCGCTTTTCCTTCGACTGCAGCAAATGCGTTTGAATCGAACTCTCAAAGAAAAGCGGCCGAAATAGCACGGTAGACATGACAAACTGATTTTGCTGCATGACAACGTCAGGCCACACTTTGTTCAATCGGTCCAGAAATATTTAGAGGGTCTGAATTGGGAAATCTTGCCCCACCCACCATGTTCCCCAGACATTGAACCTTCGGATTACGAGATTACCCTCTGTTCCGATCAATGCAGTCAGCCCTTATTGGAGAGTGGTTCACTTCTTACGAGAGCATCGTAAACTGGCGCAATGAAGAGGTCAAGTCAAAAGAACTCGAATTTTTCGTCCGAGGAATCCGTAAGCTGCCTGAAAGATGGAGTAAAGTTGTATTATTTAGTTTTTTAAATAATTCGTAACTTTGGCTAAGAAAGGACGGAATCTTACTCCGATGTATGGGGAATTTTTTTTTTTTTTTTATTAATTTGTCCAAGTAGGTACCACTTCGGCACTTATTTGCCTTGCATATAACATTGATTTCTTCTAAACTTCTTACGAGCTACACGTAAGATCTCTAAAAACGACTTTCCCAAATGAATTATCATATTTGGATAATAAAATTGTGGAAAACACAAGTGAGTAATAATTAAGGTAATGTGAATTGAGGTAAATTAGTGAGTGTAGGAAAAGTGAAATGAGTGCATCAATCATAAATCTCGCTCGGAGGGAGAAAAGGACAAAAGGTAGTACGAGTATTTGAAAGCCTACTTGCACAAACTGCACAGTAGCAAATCAGATCAGAGCTACGAAAAGAGAAAGGTGGCAGTAATAAAAGCACATTGACGTGCATGTGACATAAGAAGTTTGTCAGCGTTGGGGCCAGTGTGAGCGCTTTCTGGCCAGCGTAAAACAAAACGAACAAATGAAGCATGCAAACAGAGCTGTCAAGGAGTGGCAACTCCTACAAATTGCCCGAAAAGTGAATGTGCAAAAACCAGCCGTGATAGGAGCAACGCCAGCAGCAACTGGAGTAGCATCAGCTGTAACATCAACGGCCGTAGCATGCAGATTTCAATAATCGCCAATGTGACCATTTTACGTAGAATATCAACAGAAACGAAATGGGGCATACATTTCCATTGGGTTATATACTCGAATGTTAATATGAACAAAATAAAATATATTAAAAACTAAATGTATTACTTAAGCTCCTCGTATGCAAATGTCTGGACATGTAAATTCTTGCTGGTATACTTTTTTGCTTAAGTGCATGCCTGTTTCTATACTTGGATACTTAAATACTTTAGGTTAGATTCGGTTAGCCAAATTTCCTGTCTAAGACAAGACACTCGGTGGCTTTAAGGCCCATTGTGATACCTCCATTCGATTACGCTCCCCTAACTAAGTTGCTTAAACCACTTAGATCTTTTTAAGAAAGTAACAAATCCTTCACTCCCCTACTTTTTCCCTTAAGGGGTGTTCTTTCTCGGCTGTTGTGGTGCTTGTTCGTAGACTCTCTACTAGCGGAGATGTCTGTGCGCTAATATCTGATAAGTCCTAAAGGAGGCTTTGCACGGAAGTTCAGAGGACTCTGGACAAAATTGATGACTGGTGCATGAGACAAGGTCTTTCCCTCAATCCGAACAAAACCATCGTAGTTTTGCTCACAAGAAAACGCAAATTGAATAGAATTAGTCTTCCAACACTGAAAGGTGTGACACTTGGTCTTTCCGATGAAGTGAAATATCTAGGAGTAATCTTGCATAAGAAGCTGACTTGGGAGACACACGTTTCACTGAAAATGAATCGCGCATTAAAGATTTTTCAGTAATACCGCAGAGCCTTTGATAAACCCTGCGGTCTGAAACCTGATGTGGTACTATGGATATGCCCAGCACTTATCACACCACTCATCACTTACGCCTCTGTGGTCTGGCGGCGAAGGACTATGGTTAAGTCTGCAATCCGGGAACTTTACAGGCTGCAAAGAAGTGTATGTTTATGCATTACGGGTGCCATGAGTGCAACCTCCGTCGATGCTCTAAATGCTATGCTTGATTTGGTCCCCCTGGATCTTAAGATACAACAGGGAGCAATAAAAGCAATGTGGAGACTCCATAAATATGGTTTCTGGCACGAAGACGGATCTTCGGGACACAGAGAAATCTTTAAGTTGCTATCTGAGCAGTATCCACTGTTTTTGGCACCTAAAGACGACCTGACACCCACAGTTTTATTTGGAAGAAAATGTGATGTCAGATGTCAGCAATGCATTCAGGGAGGTTTGACGGATATTTTCTTTACCGATGGGTCCAAGAATGATATAAGGTGGATGGTACTTAAACGATAGTTATAAGTAACACAATGCTAGGGGGGAAATGCAACTATTTTCCAAACGGGAACTTTTGCCATCCTGAAAGTAGCCGAATGGATAATCGCCAGGAGATGAAGCGGGAAGCAGATTGGAGTTTTCAGTGGCAGTCAGGCTGCTCTGAAGGCCCTGGAGAACGCGAAACAAACCTCAAAGATTGTTCAAGAATGTAAGAAGAAGCTCAATTCTGTCGCCAGACATAAAAGACTTTTACTTATATGGGTTCCAGGGCACTCCGCTGGTCAAGGAAACTTGCCGATGAATTGGCCAACCGTGGATCAGCGGTTTCCCACGAGGCCCAGAACCAATAATCGGAATCAGTTCCGCAGGAATCAAGAATTGGATCAGCGATTATGTAGGCAATCTGCATAAAGAGCGATGGTCCCGGTCTGGAACGCTGCAGAACTGTGCTGTGACAAGTCCGAACAGAAAACTGTCAAACTTTCTACTAAAACTTGGAAGGAAGGACGTTCGGTTGATGGTCGGTATCATTACAGGACACAACCCATGGGGTCAGCATATGACCACCAATGTCGTGAGAATTAGGTAGTAATATTCGTTCTCTAAAACTGGAGGGCACTTACAGATTTGCCAAAGAATCTGGAAAATTTTCACAGACAAATATCTTTGTCTATGTCTCTATTCTTTCCTATCTCTTTCTCTGATACTTGTCTCCTTTCCTCATTGACTATCTACCCTCTTTTCAGAGCTCTAATTTCAC